>JASDQU011442337.1:10367-23456 GCA_032191745.1 Picea mariana | reverse complement strand
GCACATAGGTAGATCAATGTATTCGTATGTAATAAAGGTCAATATTAATAATACCTTTCAATAAAATAGAATAAGGCAGATGTAAGAAGACCCAATAGAAGCTTCCGCTTCTAGAAGGATCTTCCTCTAGATTCTTCTTTTTAGTATAAATAGGAGTCAAGGGTATGAGAACCCTAGATTGGATATTATTTTAATAGAGAATTGCTCGACTGGAGGTTGCCCCCTCGAAGAGGCTTGTGAACATTGCTATCTGATTCAAAGTGCTATTTCTGTTGCTATTTCGTATATCATTTCTGTGTATTGTGAAGATTATGCTGGATATTTTACTGTTATTCTGTCATTTCTAGCATTTTGTTTCTGTTCTNGACTGGAGGTTGCCCCCTCGAAGAGGCTTGTGAACATTGCTATCTGATTCAAAGTGCTATTTCTGTTGCTATTTCGTATATCATTTCTGTGTATTGTGAAGATTATGCTGGATATTTTACTGTTATTCTGTCATTTCTAGCATTTCGTTTCTGTTCTGCATATTTTATATATATGGTATCTTGCAGTATAATTTCCATCTATCAACTCAAAGGAAAAGAATCCATGTGGTGGGATTATCTTGTGCAGGTGCAACACATCAAAGAGAAAAGTGTTACTTGGAGGGAATTCAAGAAGTATTTTGAGAAGAAATACTTGACTAAGAGATACTATGACAAGAAAATGAAAGAATTATTTGAACTAAATCTTGGGAATACAAATAAATTCAGGGTGGATCAGAGGAAGAAGGGATCTAAGCCACCATTCTTCAGAAATAATACACAAGGACAACAAACTCCTAGAGAGCCCAGAACGATTGAAGCAGGAGGTCAAAGGCCAAGGCAGCCACCTATTCAATGTTTGGTACAGATTTTATGAGTAGAACAAAATGACTACATATTATTAACACATGATTAACACAAAATAACAGAGATACAGTAAAACTGGTTTTCTATTCAATATGGAAATAAGTTGAAACTGTAAAATGCAGTGGAAACAAGCTTGCTGGAATGGTGGTGGCTTATCTCTGAGAAGAGATGTGATGGCTGCGCTCATTCAAAAGAAGATGATTACAATGAGGATTTGAGGGAATTTTTACAATAAATAGGAATTCCAAAAACCCTAGACATCTAAAAATCTAATCCTACGAGATGAAGCGCCAAAAGTCACTTGGACCCCGTTTGGGTAAGTCAGTACATCAACTTCCCGGGGTCGTAACTTTTTCATATGATCTTCGTTTTAGGTGTATGATAGCCCGTTAGAAAGGTATCATCAAGGAGATTCATTTTTCAGGGCTCATCCATGATTTCAAGTATAATTGAGAGGCTCTATCCAAAAAAACCTTCATTTAGGCCCTCAAAATGGCCCTGGAAGTTAAAACTGCTAAAAATTGTAAATTGCCAAAATTGTCAGAAAATTGTTTTGAGCCAGTTGGAGGAGGTGGGTGGCCACCGATATCCACCTAGATAAATACTCCCTCCTTAGGAAGCAATGGTCTCCATTGCATTGATTTCCGCCATCAGATGAGGAAATTTCTGCTGAATTTGGCCCTGGGTGAGCCACTTTCCTTGGTGCCGGAGCTTCCCTACTTTGACGACTCGATAAAGCTGGATCCTTTGTTGTCGAGTTCCCTTGATATGTGTGTCCACAATATGATATATGGATTCCTGTTGTATGCAGTCGGGGTTGAGCTCCATTGGTGTCAGCTGCTTTGCTACGTCTGAGGTGTCCAACATTGGTGGGAAATAAGGGTGAAGGAGATCCATGTTGAACACTGGGTGCAGGCCAAGGAAAGGAGGCATGTTAAGCTCAAAACCATTATTCCCCATGGCCTTGGTGATGGTGTACAACCCATAACAGAGTGCATGAAGCTTTCGATGGGGTCCTGTGAGGCATTCTTTCTACAAGTGCAACCAATATTTTCCATGCACCTGAAACTTATGTGGAACCTGATGTTGGTCATGGCGCTGCTTGTACTTGTCATTGGACTTATGTAGGATATCCTAAAACTGTTGGTGGATGTGTTGGATCTGCTCAATGAACCAGGTGGCTTTTTCAACTTCAGTTGGAGCTGGATATGAGTTGGTTGAGGTGAACGCAAGGGGAAGTGAAACATCTATGGGACCCAATGGTTGGAATCCAAATCCCACCTGAAAGGGGTTGTGGCTGGTTGAGCTATGCAGGGCTGGGTTGTAGCTATGTTGGAAATAGGGAAGGCTCTCATCCCATGTGCGAGGGTTCTTTGAATTATACATGTGAAGGATATTCACAATCATTCGATTGATGACCTCAGTTTGGCAATCTGTCTAGGTGTAGAAGGCCATGGATTTGATGAGCTTGGTGTCCAGTAGTGACCAGAGGATCGACCAGAATGTGTTGAGAAATTGACTGTCCCAATCTGAGACAATGGTTTGTGGGATTCCAAAATGTACACAGACTAGTTCAAGGCAGAGCTTGGCAGTGGCCTCTGTCGTGATGCTCTTCTTGCAGGAAACTAGAATCACCATCTTATAAAGTGATCAACAACCACAAAACAAAGTCATTTCCCCACTTGGTGGACGAGAAGCATGACATGTAGTCCATTGAGATGGATTCCCATGGCCTTTCAGGAGTAGGAAGAGGGGTGTAAATGCCTTGTTTCTTAGTGGTCGGTTTGGCAATAGCATAGGCAGTGCAGAACCTGATATACTTGCTGATGTCGTGTCGAAGTTTCGGCCAGTAGAAATGTTTGTGTAGCATATCCATTGTCTTTTCGACGCTGAAGCGTCCTGCCACCCAAATGTAGTGGGATTCCCAGATAAAATTCACTCACTCTCTTGATGGAACACAGATATGGCCCAGATGACACAACAACCCATCCTGAAGATGGAAATTATCGACAACTGTGTTTGCACCCAACATTTGGTAGGTGGTGGAAAAGTCTGGGTCTGTCTCATAGAGTTGGGGCCATCCATAGGTCTCATGGCTGTAGGAGTCTAGCATCGTGGTGAGTTCCGCGATTAGCAGTCTGCTGAGGCAATTAGTGATGTGATTGGTGCTTCCTGTTTTATACTTGATGTTGAGGTGGAATTGCTGCAAGTATGTGGACCACTTTTGATGGAAATCATTCTACAATTTTCCTTATGTTTGCATCAACTGCAGTGGCTTATGATCAATGTGGATGATTTTTTCCTTCTAGAGAATGTAATGTCTCGACTGGTGGTAGGCTTGAACAATGGATTACATTTCTTTTTCGTAAGTAGGGTACTTACGGAAAACATCTGATAGTTTCTCACTATGATAGGCCATGGGGTGGACATGCTGAGTGAGAATGATGCCCACCGCATAGTCTGAAGCATCTGTCTTGATCTCAAAGGGTTGTTGCAGGTCTAGTAGAGAAATTATTGGGGCTGAGCACAAGTGCTGGTTCAAATTGTCAAACGCTTATTGTTGCGACTGTCCCCATACAAATTTTTCCTTACCACCACCCCTGGTTATTTGGCTAAGGGCCCATGCAATATGGGAGAATCCCAACATAAACTTGCGGTGGAAATTGGGAAGGCCCAAGAAGCTCCGAAGCTCAGTGAGTGTGGTTTGGGTTGTCTAGTCATGGATGACTTGGATATTGGTTGGATCCACATGTATGCCATGCTGATCAATGATGTAGCCCAGGTAATGGACCCTGTCCATGTCGAAGGATCATTTTTCCAAGTTGGCATATAGCTTGTGTTGTCGCAGGGTGTGCAAAACCTGCTGAATATGCTACAAATGTTTGACCCAAGTCTTTCTATAAATGAGAATGTCATCCAGATACACCACTACAAACGTATTGGTGAGTGGTCGTAGGATATCATCCATCATCCTCATGAATGTGACCAGAGAATTTGTCAAACCAAAGGGCATGAACAACCATCAAAAAGGCCTTCCTTTGACTTGAAGATGGTTTTCCATACATTTGTTTGTTCTATCGGGACCTGGTGGTAGCCAGACTTCAGATCAATCTTACTAAAGTATTTCCCCCCCATGAGTGGATCAAGGAGGTCGTCGATTCAGGGAATCAGGTACCGGTTTTTTACTGTGATTTTATTTAGAGCCCGGTAATCAATGCAGAGTCGCCGGGTTCCATCTTTCTTCTGTACCAAAACAATTGGGCTCCCACAAGGTGATGAGTTGGGATGGATGTGCCCCTTGTGGAGCAGTTCTTGGATCTATCACTTGATCTCCTCATTCTCTAACAGAGAGCGATGATAGACTGGACCATTGGGAAGCGGTGCATCGAGGGTTAGATCAATGGGGTGCTTGACCTAATAGTGCAAAGGTACTTTGGTAGGTGAGGAGAAGATATCTGAGTATTCTTCCACAACCTTATCTACTTGCTTATGCTGTGTGGAGAGGTCATCCACAAAGACCCTATATGTGGCTATGATCTTTTGCTTATTCTGAGAGCGAATAAAAAAGAAGACAAACTTCCTCATCTAAGAGATGACTTTCTGCATTGCTTAGCAGAGATCAAGGAAATAGCACTAGGTTGGACTACCTCGGGTATCGTGTACAATTTCATGTTCAAAGTAATAATAACACTACAAGGCCTAAAATCATATACAACATGACATTTCCATAAATAAGGTTGGCCCAAAAGAACATAACAAACTTCAAGAGGAGCAACATCACACAATACCTCATCTTTGAAGGGCTTGATGTCGTACGACAGTTGACACTGTTTGCTGATGTGGAGATCACTTCCTTGGTGGAGCCATCTAATGGTGTAGGGTTGTGGGTGCAGTGTTGTCGAAAAGGCCAACCGCTTGAAGACCTCTGCTGAGATGAGGTTCTTTTGGCTACTGGTATCCATGATGAAGTGCAGCGGGGTGCCTTTTACCCACATCTGTGAATGGAAGAGATGTTCTCTTTCTTTTGGCTCATCTGGTTCACCAGGCTAGAGATTTGTGGTAGCAACGATGGCATTGGGTTCTGCATCAATGATCTTTCTTCCCCTTTCTAGTTCTGGCTCTGAGTTTGAACCTACATCTGATTCAGAGGCTTTCACTTTGGCCACCAGTGACTGCTTTGAGAGGCAGTCAACAGTGTTATGCCAAGGGCTCTTATGGAAGTCGCACCACTTCCTGGTAACTTTATTTGTCTTTCCAGTGTTCTTCTTTGCTTGCGGCTTGGACTGGTTGTCCTAATACTATCCATATTTTATCTATGCTTTGTTCTGTGGGTAGGGGAGGCCCTTTCCTGGCTTTTTTTGTGAGGGGTTCCCAGGAACAAATTGTCGCGTCTTTTGTTTGAGCTTCTACTCGATTTTGACGGCATATCGGTACGTTGTGCCCAAGGATGAGATGTCTAAAAATTCCATTTTGGTTTGGATGTATCTATGAAGAGCACCATGATACTTGAGAACCAAATGTTACTCTGAATCTTTGATACCCAGCTTGGTGCGCAAGGTATGAAAGATATTCATGAAATCTAGCACTCCTTGGTCTCTTTCTTGTCGCAGTGTGGTTCATTTGGTATACAAGTCATCATAACTTCCGATAGGGTAGTATTGTTCCTTAATAGCATCCCTGAAGGAATCCAAGGTTGTCATGACTATAAATAGTGAGGGTTCCTCTGTTTCCTTTCTCTCACAGAAAGTTTCCCACCAATCTTTGACATGAGGAACGACTTTGAGGAGCGCAAAAGTAATATTTTCTCTATTCAAAAAGTTATGGATAGAAAAATACCCTTCTAGTAGATTCAACCACTTTTATACAACATATTCATCTATCTAACCTTCAAATATAGTAATATCTAAGTTTATTTGTACCTTGAAGGGGGTTTTCACCTCCGCTTGAAGAAGATGTGTTGCCTATTGGTAGTCGTCAAAGGATTTGTGCGAAACTATCCATCATCTCGTTCCTTTTGTTGCGTGAGGGCTTCCTCAATAAACAGTTTGAAAGGATATCATGTTCCATCATATTTATTTTCTCCTGCCATGAGAGGTTGCTTGGGTGTGCGAGATCATTTTTCCTCAAGAGAAACAAGCTCGAGACACAACTCTTTGTACTCTAACCTCGTTGGGGACATGCATTAAGACGACAAGGAGCAGACCTATCTGATACCACTGATCTAGATTTTATGAGAATAATGCAATGAATATAGATTATTAACAGGTTCTTAACACAAAATAACAAAGATACAGTAAAACTTGTTTTCTATTCAATAAGGAAATAAGCTGAAACTACAAAATGTAGTGGAAACAAGCTTACTGGAATGGTGGCGGCTTATCTCTAAGAAGAGATCCAACGATTGCTCTCATTCACAAGAATATGATTACAATGAGGCTCTGAGGGATTTTTTAAAATAAAAAGGAATTCCAAAAACCCTAGACATCCAAAAACCTAACYCTGGGAGATGAAGCACCAAAAGTCAYGTGGGTCCCGTTTGGGTAAGTTAGTACATCAACTTCCCAGGGTCATAACTTTTGCATACGATCTCCATTTTAGGAGTATGATAGCCTATTGGAAAGGTATCGTCGAGGAGATTAATTTTGGGGGATCAATAAATCATTTGACTATCATTGAGAGGCTCAATCCTRAAAATCCTTCATTTAGGCCCTCAAAATGGCCCCAGAAGTTAAAATTGCTAAAAATTGTAAATTGCCAAAATTGTCAGAAAATTGTTTTGAGCCAGTTGGAAGAGGTGGGTGGMAACCGATATTGACCTAGATTAATCATCCCTTCTTAGGAATAATTGGTCTCCATTGCATCAAGTTACCCCATCAGATGAGGAAATTTCTACTGAATTTGGCCCYAGGTGATCCACTTGCTTTGGTGCAAGAGCTACCCTACTTTGACGACTTGATAAAGCTGGATCCTTTACTGTCGATTTCCCTTGATATGTGTGTCCAAAATCTGATCGATGGATGCATGTTGTATGTAGTAGGGGTTGAGCTCTGTTAGGGTCAGCTTCTCTGCTACATCTGAGGTGTCCAACAATGGTGGGAAATAAGGGTGAAGGAGATCCATGTTGAACACTCGGTGCAGTCCAAGGAAAGGAGGAATGTTGAGCTCAAAAGCATTATCCCCCACAAACTTGGTGATGGTGTGAGACCCATAACGGAGTGGGTGAAGCTTCCGATGGGGTCCTGTGAGGTATTCTTTCTGCAAGTGCAACCAAACTTTGTCACCCACCTGAAACTTATGTGGCACCCAATGTTGGTCATGGCGCTGCTTGTACTTGTCATTGGACTTCTGTAGGATATCCTAAACCTGTTGGCGGATGTGTTGGATCCGCTCAATGAACCGGGTGGATTTGGTAGCTTCAGTTGGAGTAGGATATGATTCGGTCGAGGTCAACGCAAGGGGAAGTGCAACATCTATAGGACCCAATGGTTGGAATCCCAACCCCACCTGAAAGGGGTTGTGGCCGGTTGAGCTATGCAGGGCTTGGTTGTAGCTATGTTTGACATAGGGATGGCTCTCATCCCATGTGTGAGGGTTCTTTGAATTATACATGTGAAGGATATGCACAATCATTCGATTGATAAACTCAGTTTGGCCATCTGTCTGGGTGTAGAAGGCCATGGATTTGGTGATCTTGGTGTCTAGGAGTGACCAGAGGATCGACCAAAATGTGTTGGGAAATTGACTGTCCCAATTTGAGACAATGGTTTGTGGGATTCCAAAATGTACGTAGACTGGTTCAAAGCAGAGCTTGGCAGTGGCCTCTGCCATGATTCTCTTCTTGAAAGAAACTAGAATCGCCATCTTAGAAAAGTGATCAACAACCACAAAAACACAGTCATTTCCCCACTTGGTGGACGGGAGGCCCGACATGTAGTCCATTGAGATGGATTCCCATGGCCTGTCAGGAGTAGGAAGAGGGATGTAAAGGCCTTGTTTCTTAGTGGTTGGTTTGGCAATAATGTAGGCAGTGTAGGACCTGATATACTTGTTGACCTCCTGTCGAAGTTTCGACCAGTAGAAATGTTTGTGTAGCATCGCCACTGTCTTTTCGACACCGAAGAATCTAACCACCCAAATGTAGTGGGATTCCTAGATTAGCTTCACTCTCTCACTTGATGGAACATAGATATGGCCCAAATGACACAACAACTCATCATGAAGATGGAAATTATCGACAACTGCGTTTGCACCCAACATTTGGTAGGTGGTGGTGAAGTCTGTGTCTGTCTCATAGAGTTGGGGCCATCTAGAGGTCTCATGGCCGCAGGAGTCTAACACTGTGGTGAGTTCCGCAATTGGTGGTCTATTGAGACAATCGACAACGCGATCGGTGCTTCTTGTTTTGTACTTGATGTTGAGGTGGAATTGCTACAAGTATGCGGACCACTTTTGATGGCAATCATTCTGTAATTTTCCTTATGTTTGCATCAATTGCAGTGGCTTATGATCAATGTGGATGATTGTCTCCTTCTCAAGAATGTAATGTCTCCACTGGCGGTAGGCTTTCACAATGGATTACATTTATTTGTCGTAAGTAGGGTACTTACGGACAACATCTGATAGTGTCTCATAATGATAGGCCATGGGGTGGTCGTGCTGAGTGAGAATGACGCCCATCGCATAGTCTAAATCATCTATCTTGATCTCAAAGGGTTGTTGCAGGTCTGGTAGTGAAAGTACTGGGGTTGAGCACAAGCGTTGCTTCAAATCGTCGAACACTTGTTGTTGGGACTGACCTCAAGAAAATTTCACCTTACCACCACCCCTGGTTATTTGGCTAAGGGCCCATGCAATATGGGAGAATCCCAACACAAACCTGTGTTAGAAATTGGCAAGGCCCAAGAAGCTTCGAAGCTCAGTGAGTGCGGTTGGGGCTGGCCAGTCATGGATGACTTGGATATTGGATGGATCCACATGTACGCCATGTTGATCAATGATGTATCCTAGGTAATGAACCATGCCCATGTTGAAGGAGCATTTTTCCAAGTTGGCATATAGCTTATGTTGTCGCAGGGTGTGCAGAACCTGTTGAATATGCTACAAATGTTCGGCTCAAGTCTTGTTGTAAATGAGAATTTCATCCAGATACACCACTACAAAATTATTGGTGAATGGTCACAAGATATCATCCATCATCCTCATGAAAGTGGCTGTAGCATTTGTCAAACCAAAGGGCATGAAAAACCATTCAAAAAGACCTTCCTTTTACTTGAAGGTGCTTTTCCATACATCTTTCTGTTTTATCAGGACCTGGTGGTAGCCAGACTTCAAATCAATATTACTGAAGTATTTATCCCCTGTGAGTTGATCAAGGAGTTCGTCGATTTGGGGAATTGGGTACCAGTTTCTGACTGTGATTTTATTCAGAGCCTGGTAATCAATGAAAAGTCACTNTGTCAAACCAAAGGGCATGAAAAACCATTCAAAAAGACCTTCCTTTTACTTGAAGGTGCTTTTCCATACATCTTTCTGTTTTATCAGGACCTGGTGGTAGCCAGACTTCAAATCAATATTACTGAAGTATTTGTCCCCTGTGAGTTGATCAAGGAGTTCGTCGATTTGGGGAATTGGGTACCAGTTTCTGACTGTGATTTTATTCAGAGCCTGGTAATCAATGAAAAGTCACTAGGCTCCATCTTTCTTTTGTACCAACATGATTGGGCTCCCGCAAGGTGATGAGCTGGGACGGATGTGCCCCTTGTGGAGAAGTTCTTGGATCTGTCTCTTGATCTCCTCATTCTCTAACAGAGAGCGATTATAGACTGGCCCATTGGGTAGTGGTACATCAGGGGTCGGATCAATTTGGTGCTTGACATGACAATGTAGAGGTACTGACTGGTAGGTGAGGAGAATATATCTGAGTATTCTTCCATGACCTTATCTACTTGCTTCTACTGTGTGGAGATGTCGGCCGTAGAGACCCTAGATGTGGCTGTGATATTTCACTTATTTTGAGAGTGAATCATGAAGAATACAAACTTTCCCGTCTGAGAGATGACCTACCTGCATTTGTTAGCAGAGATCAAGGAAATAGCACTAGGTGGGACTGCCTTGGGTATCCTGTACAATTTCCTGTTCAAAGTAATAATAACACTACATGGCCTAGACTCATATACAGCATGAAGTTTCTATAAATAAGGTTGGCCCAAAAGAACATAACGAACTTCGAGAGGAGAAACATCGCACAATACCTCATCTTTGAAGAGATTGATGTCGTACGACAGTCAGCACTATTGGCTGACGCGAAGATCGCTTCCTTGGCGGAGCCATCCAATGGTGTAGGGTTGTGGGTGTGGTTTTTTTGGCAGGGCTAGATGCTTGATGACCTATACTGAGATGAGGTTCTTATGGCTACCACTATGCATGATGAAGTGCAGTGGGGTGCCTTTTACCCACATTTGTGAATGGAAGAGGCATTCTCCTTCTTCTGGCTCATCTGGTTCACCAGGCTGGAGCTTGGTGGTAGCAACGATGGCACTGGGTTCTGCATCAATGATTTGCCTTCCCCTTTTTTGTTCTGGATCCAAGTCTGAACCCGCATCTGATTAAGAGGCTTTCACTTCGGCCACCAGTGACTACTTTGAGTGACAGTAAGCAGTGTTATGCCAAGCTCTCTTATGGAAGTCGCACCACTTCCCGATATCTTTCTTTGTCTTTTTGGTGTCCTTCTTTGCTTGTGGCTTAGACTGGTTGTCCTGATACTATCCATATTTTCTCTATCCTTTGTTCTATGGGTAGGGGTCACCCTTTCCTAACTTTTGTTGTGAGGGGTTCCCAGGCCTAAATTACCGCGTCTTTTTTTTGAGCTTTTGCTCGATTTTGACGCATATCGGTACGTCGCGCCCAAGGATGAGATGTCCAAAAATTCCATTTCAGTATGGATGTATCTATGTAGAGTGTCACAATACTTGAGAACAAACTTTCGCTTTGAATCTTTGATACCCATCTTGGTGTGCAAGGTATGAAAGATATTCGTGAAATCTGGCACTTCTTGGTCTCTTTGTTGCTGTAGTGTGGTCCATTTGGTATACAAGTCGTCATAAATTCTGATAGGGTAGTATTGTTCCTTAATAACATCTCTGAAAAAATCCCAGGTCGTCGTGACTGTAAATAGTGAGGGTTCCTCTGTTTCCTTTTTCTCACAGAAAGTTTCCCACCAATCTTTGACGTGAGGAACGACTTTGAGGAGCGCAAAAGTAATCTTTTCTCTATTCAAAAAGTTATGGATAGAAACATACCCTTCTATTAGATTCAACCACTTGTCTACAACATTTTCATCTACCTGGCCTTCAAATATAGGAATATCAAAGTTTATTTGTACCTTGAAGGGGGTGGCACCTCGACTTGAAGAAGATGGATCGCCTGTTGGTAGCCATCGAAGGATTTGTGCGAAACTATCCATCATCTTGTTTTTTTGTTGTGTGAGGGCTTCCTCAATAAATAATTTGAAAGGATCACCTATCTCTTCATATTTATTTTCTCCTACCATGAGAGGTCGGTTCGGTGTGTGAGAGTTTTTGTCCTCAAGAGAAACAAGCTCGAGACCCAACTCTTTGTACTCCGACCTCATTAGGGACATGCATTAAGACGACAAGGAGCATACCGCTCTGATACCACTGATCCAGATTTTATAAGAAGAAATAAATAACAGGTGCTTAACAAAAAATAATAGAGATACAATAAAACTATTTTTCTATTCAATAAGGAAATAAGCTGAAACTGTAAAATGTAGTGGAAACAAGCTTGCTGGAATGGTGGCCACTTATCTCTGAGAAGAGATGTGACGGTTGTACTCATTCATAAGAAGATGATTACAATGAGGCTCTGAGGACATTTTTACAATAATTAGGAATGAAAAAAACCCTATACATCCAAAAACCTAACCCTAGGAGATGAATCGCCAAAAGTCATGTGGCCCCCGTTTGGGTAAGTTAGTACATCAACTTCCCGGGGTCATAACGTTTGCATACGATCTCCGTTTTAGGCGTATGATAGCCTGTTGAAAAGGTATCATCGAGGAGATTAATTTTTGGGGATCAATAATTTTTTCATATATCATTTAGAGGCTCTATCTTGAAAAGCATTCATTTAGGCACTCAAAATGGCCCCGGAAGTTAAAACTGCTAAAAATTGTAAATTGCCAAAATTGTCAGAAAACTGTTTTGATCCAGTTGGAAGAGGTGGGTGGCCACCGATATCCACTTGGATCAATGTTGGGGTTGTAAAGGAGATCACATGTTCATATATTGTCCTCATAGAGGTGAAAAAGGGAGAACTGTTCACAATGTACAACAAGATGAAACAGTGGAGGACATGAGTAGAAATGTGCCAAGGATCTATGCATCCTTAGACAACAAGTAAGTAGAGTATAAGTCACATATGATTGAAGTGGAAGGTATGATCAACAACCAAACCATTTCTATTTTAATTGATTCATGAGCTAGTCATATTTATATAGATCCTAAGATGGTGGAAAGTTTGCATTTGCCAAGAAGCAAGCATGGGAAATCTTGGTTGGTGCAGCTGGCTACAGGAGCGAAAAGAAAAGTTAATGAGATGGTTAAGTCATGTCTTATGGACATGAATGGATTGAAAACCAAGGAAAATTTGAACATCTTACCTTTAGGTTCAAATGAATGTCTAATTGGGATGGATTGGTTGGACCAACATCATGCTATCGTAGACTGTCATAACAAAGCATTTACTTTCTTGGATGAGGAGGGGTGTTATTGGATAAATCCGTAAGTACGGGCACAAACCGATCTCCCTAGATCCACCTGGATCTAGAAAAAAGCAAGACAGAACATGACTCTTTCCCTAGATTTTAACTATTGAATTAACTAGGACGCAAGAATAAGTAACATACCCTATAATCGCTTCCTATAGTCTTTGCTGCTCCCGCTTCGCTCCAGTGCTCTTGTGCAGTCAAGATCAAAACAACACAAACCAACCAATGTGATAGCGATAGCATAAACTCAATATAAACCTATGTATGTGATCAAGGAATCATACAATAAAACACAACAAGCTTTATAGGAAAGAATCATATTACTGTATCATATTAAATGTGAAAGAGAGATTACAACCATGGCCTTGATGTCATAAGGTCCCTTCCAACTGTCCTTCATTCCCCACACAC
>JASDQU011442336.1:982-20438 GCA_032191745.1 Picea mariana | reverse complement strand
TGACCTCGTTGTTAGACGTAAAGCAAGATGAATCATGCTTCTGACCTAGTTGTTAGACGTAAAGCATGACGCTGTGATTCCTCGCTTCTGACCTAGTTGTTATACGTAAAGCGAGATGATGATATTACTTGCTTCTGACCTAGTTGTTAGACGTAAAGCAAGATGTGACTGACACTAAGCTACCAACTTAACTGCTATGACATTGAGCTAGTGTAGTACTGTGATATGACAGCCTAGTGCTGTAATGAGGTATCATTTTTACTGATACATGTTTGATGCAGATGATGATAGCATTCTTTCGAGAATGATGATACTGCTGATGAAGAAAACTTCCGATGAATCGTAAAGGTACTAGACAATGGTTCAAGATGATATTGACGATACTGTCCTCCAGATGCCACTGATGATGCAGACCTCTCCCGTCCGATGTTGATGAAGAATACCCTTCTTGTTAAGGGGGAGTGTTGAAATAATGCAATTGCGAAGAGCATTCTTATTATTATTTTGTTATTGGATTAAATCCCCATTGTGGATTAATCATGTCATTATTATTATTAGATTAAATCCCCATTGAGGATTAATCATGTCATTATTATTATTAATGTTATTGGATTAATCCCCATTGAGGATTAATCATGTTGGTAATTGTATAAGTACCAAATCCCCTATTGCGGATTGGTCATCGGACAATTACAAAGTGCAGAATAAGAAGTCGACCCCAACAGTTATAATGGAAGACCCAGAATTAATTAAAAGTGGGTTTACCCACCCAGAGTGAGAGGTCGGCCCCGCCAGATTGTGACCTTTCACACGTGCCAGGTTGATATAAATAAGAGTCTAGCGCCTCACTTCTTACACACACTCACTTACTCATTCTCTTATGAGGCAAGCTGCAATTAGAAGTTGGAGAGAGGAGAAGAAGAGTGGCGCATCTGTTGGGGAGGACTTTCTGTATTGGTTTGATTTATCTCTTGAACATTGTATAAGCCATTTATGATAAGGAAGTTTTTGCTAGGTTTTTGTGACCTTTCACACGTGCCAGGTTGACATAAATAAGAGTCTAGCGCCTCACTTCTTACACACACTCAGTTGCTCATTCTCTTATGAGGCAAGCTGCAATTAGAAGTTGGAGAGAGGAGAAGAAGAGTGGCGCATCTCTTGGGGAGGACTTTCTTTATTGGTTTGAGTTATCTCTTGAACATTGTATAAGCCATTTATGATAAGGAAGTTTTTGCTGGGTTTTCTTCCCCTAGAGGGTTTCCCANGTTTTTGCTAGGTTTTTGTGACCTTTCACACGTGCCAGGTTGACATAAATAAGAGTCTAGCGCCTCACTTCTTACACACACTCAGTTGCTCATTCTCTTATGAGGCAAGCTACAATTAGAAGTTGGAGAGAGGAGAAGAAGAGTGGCGCATCTCTTGGGGAGGACTTTCTTTATTGGTTTGAGTTATCTCTTGAACATTGTATAAGCCATTTATGATAAGGAAGTTTTTGCTGGGTTTTCTTCCCCTAGAGGGTTTCCCAAGATAAATGTTGTGTCTCTTCTGAATGTGTATTTCTTAGTGATCTTGTTCTTATTATGCTCTTATCTAATGAAATGCAAAGAACTATAATAATGGCATAAACATTAACAGTAATGTCTCTAGGCCTTATCACAATGTTGGATCGAACTTCCCCTCAAGCAATGGTGAGCCCTTGTTGGAAAAGCCTGGATGGTACGACCCTACTGCCCTCCTAAATCGATGATGGAACCTTTTATGAGTGCAGAATGGTGTGGGCGGAGTATTTCATCCCCAAGACCAAGCTTGGAATAAGGTGAGTGTAATCTTTCAGCACTGAGTTGTTCTCTAGGGTTTGTAATCTCAAAAACCTCAAAACTGTGTGCTCAAGAGCTCAACAAGCAAATACCAAATATCCAAGATGAATGAAATGTGCACCCTAGCCTTTCCTTTATACTTCCGTTCTGTTTCCTTGTTGATTTAGTTTAACCCCTAGGTTCAACTCCTAACTCAACCTCCAGCGTTCTAATTCTTCATTGAGTTACTCTTTGCCCTTTTTCCTTTTTCTAAGTCAACCTCAAAATATAACATTGAGTTGGCTCACTTGTCCCCTTGTTGCATGAGACTATGGTCTACTCAGGATGGCTAGACCACTAAGTCTTCCCAAACCTCTTCATCAAGAGGTGGCGGACATTACAGTCTCTCCTGCTAGAAATTGCTTGTCCATAGGCAATTCCAATCCTGTCTCTCGTACCACCTGTTCATTCTCCCACGTGGCATCCTCAATGGGAAAATCCTTCCATTTGATGAAGTATTCTTTGATGCTTCTCCTCTAGAGTTTCTTCTCCCGAACCTCCAATATCTCCTCCGGTACTAGAACTAGCTGCCCCTCTTCATCTAGAGGTGGCAGCACCTCCAGTGGGGTGTTGTGTTGGTCGATGGCCCTCTTCAGGCAGGACACGTGGAAGACATTGTGTATCCTGCTACCCTGTGGGAGCTCCAGCTCCTAAGACACAACCCCTACCCTTATGTTGATCTTGTAGGGTCCAAAGAAACGGGGTTGGAGATTTTCTGCTCCACTTCTTTTGATAGAAGCCTGTCTGTACGGTTGGAGCCTTAGGTAGACTAAGTCACCCACCTCAAAGGTACGCTCCACCCTGTGTTTATCTGCTTGGACCTTCTGTTGATTCTGTGCCCTCTGTAAGTGATCCTTCAACTCCCTAAGGATGTCCTGACTCTGTTGTACCCAATCCTGTACCATCGGGGCTCTGCTGTCACCAAAAGCAATCTCTACGAAAGAGAGTGGGTCATAGCTGTACAACACCCTAAATGGGGTCATGACTATGGACATGTGGTGGGTGGTGTTGTAACAGTATTCCCCCAAGTGTAGCCACCTAACCCATGCCTTTTGCTGCCTTGCTACATAATTCCTGAGATAGCCTTCCACCCATTTGTTGACTATTTTGATCTGCCTGTGAGTCTGAGGATGATAACTAGTGCTAGGGGTCAAGGCCGTACCCACCAACTTGAATAAATTCTGCCAAAACGTACTCATAAATCAACTGTCCCTGTCACTAACAATGGTTTTGGGTAGACCATGTAGTCTGAAGATCTCTCTGAAAAATAATTCGGCCACCTGTGTTGAGCTGAAGTTTGTAGCAATGGAGAAGAAGTGTGCAAATTTCGTCAACCTGTCCACCACTACGAAAATACAATCCTTACCCTGTGTTGTTAGCAAACCGGTGATGAAATCCATGCAGATGCTCTCCCATTTGTGTTATGGGATGGGTAAGGGTTGCAACAGTCTTGCTGGGTGAGAGTGCTCATCCTTATTCGCTTGAAAAGTAGTACACTCCTTGACGTGATTCATCACATCCTCCTTAAGGCCTTCCATGAGAACCTCTGCCTTACTTGCTTGTATGTCTTACCAATTCCTTGGTGCCCTACCATAGGTGAGTCATGACATGCCTATAATACCTTGGCCTTGAAGGCCAATTCGGGAACCAAAAAGATTCGGCCTTTGTAATAGATGATGTCATCAATGACCCTGAAGTTATCATCCTGTATTTGCCCATCCATCACTTGACGAGCGAACTAATTCTTGGAGTATTCTATCACGATGAGGTCCTTCCAATCAACTGATACATCGGTCATGGCATAGACTGATGGTCTCCTGGATAATGCATCTGCCACCACGTTGTTTTTCCCTTTGACAAATTCAATGTCAAAGTCATAGGCCTGTATCTTGCTGACCCACTTCTGTTTCCTTTCATTTAAGTCCTTCTGCTCCAAGAAGTACTTAAGGCTATTGTGATTTGACTTCACCAAAAATCTAGCGCCTACCAAGTATTGCTTGAATTTGGCCAAAGCGTGCATGATGGCCAACGTCTCTTTATCATAGATGGTGTAAAGTAACTCAAGTCCCCTGAGTTTTCGACTCTCATAGGCATGAGCGTGCCTATTCTGCATCAGTACGGCCCCAATGCCTTCTCTGGAGGCATCACACTCCAAGGTGAAAGGTTGATCGAAATCTGGTAAAGCCAACACAGGGCACGTGCTGATTACTTTCTTCATTCTGTCGAAGGTGGCTTGGGCCTCTTCACTCCATCTAAATGCCCCTTTCTTCGTTAGATCGGTCAATGGTGCACACAATTGGGAGAATCCTTTAACGAATCTCTTGTAATAGTTGCAAATGCCCAAAAATCCCCTCAACTCTGTAAGAGTTTTGGGTGTGGGCCACTCAATTATGGCCTGAATCTTCTCCTAATGTACCTGTACTCCTTTAACCCCAATAATATGTCCCAAGTAGAGGACCGCTGTCATTCCAAATTCACATTTGGACTCTTTGGCATACAATGATTGATCCTCCATGATAGTCAAGATCTGCTCCACATGCTGAAGGTGTTCCTCCCACGTCTTGCTATAGATTAGCAGGTCATCAAAGAAAACAAGAAGATGCTTCCTCAACTATTTGTTGAAGACATGGTACATACATGATTGGAACATGGTTGGGGCATTGGTTAAGCCAAATGGCATCACTAAGAACTCATAGTGGTCGTAGTGACACCTGAAAGCAGTTTTTGGGATGTCCTCCTCCCTCATCTTGATTTGATGGTACCCAGAGCGCAGGTCAATTTTGGTGAAATAAACAGCCCCATGAAGCTCGTCCAATAGCTCATCAATCCTTGGTATGAGATACTTGTTTTTGATTGTTTTCTTGTTTAGTGCCCTAAAGTCAATGCACATGCGCATGGTTCCATCCTTCTTCTTGACCAACACCACTGAAGAGGCAAAAGGGTTGGAACTTGGTCTGATGTGTCCCATATACAAAAGCTCTTTGATTGCCTTTTCTATTTCGTCCTTGTATTTCTTTGGGTGTTTGTAAGGTGTGGTGATGACTGGCTTTGCTCCTTCCTCCAACTCAATGATATGCTCAAATCCCTTATCTAGTGGCACACCTTGTGGAATAGGTCCAAACACCTTACTGTGTTTGTCAATGATCTTGTGAATCTCTGGTGTGCAATGAATCTTCCCCTTTCTGTCCACACGTGCCAAAATCTTGCACTCAGCAGCGTACACAATTTCTTCCCTCCTGAAAATGGCCTCCATCCTCTTGGTCGTGACTACCTTGGCTGAGTTACCTGTAATGCCTCTGAGGACTACCTTTCTTCCACTATCCTCTGTGAAAGACATCTCCATGGTCTTGTAGTTGGTGGTGATAGGCCCCAACATGCTGAGCCACTCTACTCCAAGGATTATGTTGGTGTCTGGAAGATCCATCACATAAACATCATGTACCAAATCATGCCTAGCTAGTGTAAGCTTCATCCTTGGAATGTACTTGTTACAAGGCATGGTGCTTCCACCTGCAACCTCCACCTTGAATCCTTCAAATTCAACCGTGGGTATATGCCTCCTCTGTAGCAATGTTGAGTCAATGAAGTTGTGAGAGGCTCCTCCATCAATCAACATTGACACCTTTTGCTCCTGCAAGACTCCTCTCATTCTGAAGGTGTTGTACTTGGCCACCCCACTGATGGATGCCAAAGTAGCTCTCTCTTCTGCCATACTGTCATGACTTGTAGCCTCCTCCTCTGCAGTTTCGGTGGTGTCTGCCTCTATGTTTTGGATGTGGCCGAAATCCTCATCCTCTTCATTGTCTGATTTCACCTCTATGTAATGCTCTTGGCCACGACCCATGCATTTGTGGGATGGGTTCCATGGCTCTTTGCATGTGTAGCATAGTTGCTTCCTCCTTAGTTCTCTTCTAGTATTCTCGTCCATCCTACCTCTTCCCTTGTCAAACCCCCTCGGGTCACGCCCTCCTGGGTTCATCGAAGGTCTTTGGTCTCTTCCTCCGGTGTTAAGAGGTGGTCTAGGGACAAATTTTGGTTTTGCAGTAGGTCCTAGGTCTCTTGTCCTCTAGATAACATCCTGCAGGTTGGTAGGTTTAAAATCCTTTACCCAACCCTTCAAGGGTTCCATCAAACCCTCGGTGAAGGGCATCATGAGCCTAGACTGTGACACGTCCTGCACCATGACTGCTAGTCTCTGGAATTCCTCAATATATATCTTAGGTTCTCCTGTCTCTCGAAGCTGTGTCATCTCCCGGAAATGTAGCTCAGGATCCCCCCTAGTCGAACTTGTCAATGAGCCTTTGAGTGAACTTTGTGTATGCCATTATCTGATTGTGGCCAAGTGTGGTCAATCCGTGATACCACCAATCATGAGCTTTGCCATCCAAGTACATGGAGGCAAACTTGATGGCCTCCATCTCCCTCATAGGGTTAAGCTGCAGGTACGTGTCTAGTTTTTGTACACACGCCTGTGCAGTTATCTTGGCCAATCCATCGAAGTAGGGGATTTCCATCTTCCCAGCCCTGCGCTCAAACTCATAGTTGCTCCTGTGGTTCGGCCTAGGTTTGCTTCTAAATTTGAGTTGACAGTACTGATCTAGGGCCATCTGCCTCCGAACTGTCATACTCAAGTCGTTGTACTCCCTGGAAGATTGCGCCATCTGCTCAACAAAGTCATCTATGGGTTCATGCTGTGTGGGTTCATCTATGAACGTGGGCAAGTACAGTCTAGGGTTAGCCCTGCTACCTGTCTGTCCATGTGGTGCTCCCCTTCCATGGCTCCCCTTAGACTGATGATAGGAAATATGCTCTGGATGATACCTATTCCCTCCATGAGATCCATTCGTTTCCCTGTTGTCATACACCTCTGGACCTTTCCCCTTGCGACTCATGTCCATCAACAACGCTGCTATCCTTGTCTAGTTTTCATCTACCTTTCTCAAGGTCTCATATATTTCGGCCTGCGCCCTACGGTTTGTCTCCTGGTTCTCCTGTATGTGGGTGACCAATTTACTTTTTGTCTGGTTTCTGGACTTACGAAACTCCTGTGCTAAGAATGCCAAGCCCTGTGGCTCAATGTCATCACTTGAACCCTCTATTTCAACTTCTGTCTCAGTTGCCTGTTTCTTCCTTTGGCCCATATAAATACCACTGAAATTCTGCATGCACTAATCCTCACAGGATGGAACGATCAGAGCTCTGATACCATTATAATGTTCCCAAGCCAATTTTTCGTTTGGGAACACTAACTAACCCCTGATTTAACTGTTTCTTTGTATGCGTTTGCAGGTTGGCCTCTCAAGTTTCAGCCTTAGGGTTGTATTCAGTTTATTAAGCACAGATCTACAGATATACTCAATGAAATACAAGATCTAACCAATACACAAGATATGAAATTCCAAAGCACAGATCTAACCTTTTTATTATGCAAAGCAAGAACCAGATACAATATAGAAGCAGATCTGGCATAACATCAGATGGCTCCAAGATAGAAGATATGAGCTGCTACAAAATGCTCCCGACAATACAAAATAAGCCTCCAAGGGCTAGATATATGATGAAGTATAAAAAACAAAAGAGTTAGGGTTATGTCCAACCCCCCAGCTGCTGGCACGTCCTGCAGGATGGATGAGAAGGCCAAGGTATCGGCCCAGCTGAAGGAGACCTCCAAACGATGCCAACCTTCACCAAAAGATAGATCAGGACAAGGGAAATCCCTCCCTGAAGTATGAAGCTCAAATGCCTAGTCTTTCCCCTCCAATCTGCTGAAACCCTAATCAAGATTGCACCCTCTTGAAACCCTGAAGTGCCCAATAATTCGGCCTTGATGAAGGAAGCCTCCAAAACTCCTGAAACTCCCTAGGATGATAGATCAGGCTGTCACAAGTCACTGGGAGAAGTCTCACAATCAGATCTGAGGTATAACCCCCTGGATCTGACAATATCTGAATCGCCAATGCGCTCTCCTTCTCTCAAATTTGTCCCAAATCTGTAGCTAACAATTTGGTCGAAGTAATTCCTTCAAAATTCCTCCAAACTATTGAGCAAGGTCCTGCAAGCAAAACCCAAGTGCTGGAATGTCTCTAGGCCTTATCACAATGCTGGATCGAACTTCCCCTCAAGCAATGGTGTGGCCCTATTGGAAAACCCTGGATGGTACGACCCTGCTGCCCTCCTAAACGAATGATGGAACCTGTGATGAGTGTAGAATGGTGTGGGTGGAGTATTTCATCCCCGAGACCAAGCTTGGAACATGATGAGTGGAATCTTTCACCACAAAGTTGTTCTTTAGGGTTTGTAATCTCAAAACCCTCAAAACTATGTGCTCAAGAGCTCAACAAGCAAATACCAAATATCCAAGATGAATGAAAGGTGCGCCCTAGCCTTTCCTTTATACTTCCATTGTGTTTCCCTGTTGAGTTAGTTTAACCTCTAGGTTCAACTCCTAACTCAACCTCCAACGTTCTAACTCTTCATTGAGTTACTTTTTGCCCTTTTTCCTTTTCTAAGTCAACTTCAAAATCTAACATTGAGTTGGCCAACTTGTCCCCATGCTGCATGAGACTATGGTCTAGTGGGGATGGCTAGACCATTAAGTCTTCCCAAATCTCTTCATCAAGAGGTGGGGGACATTACAGTCTCCTCTGCTAGGAATTGCTTGTCCACAAGCAATTCCAATCCTGTCTCCCGTACCACCTGTTCATTCTTCCACGTGGCATCCTCAATGGGAAATCCTTCCATTTGATCAAGTATTCTTTGATGCTTCTCCTCTAGAGTTTCTTCTCCTGAACCTCCAATATCTCCTCCGGTACCAGAACCAACTGCCCCTTTTCATCTAGAGGTGGCAGCACCTCCAGTGGGGTGATGTGTTGGCCGATGGCCCTCTTCAGGCAGGACACGTGGAAAACATTGTGTATCCTACTACCCTGTGGGAGCTCCAGCTCATAAGCCACGACCCATAGCCTTTTGCTGATCCTGTAGGGCCCAAAGAAACGGGGTTGGAGGTTTTCTGCCCCACTTCTATTGATAGAAGCTTGTCTGTATGGTTGGAGCCTTAGGTAGACTAAGTCACCCACCTCAAAGGTATGCTCCACCCTGTGTTTATCTGCTTGGACCGTCTGTTGATTCTGTGCCCTCTGTAAGTGATCCTTCAACTCCTTGAGGATGTCCTGACTCTATGTACCCAATCCCGTGCCATCGAGGCTCTGCTGTTGCCAAAACCAATCTCTCCAAAAGAGAGTGGTTTATAGTTGTACAATGCCCTGAATGGGGTCATGCCTATGGACATGTGGTGGGTGGTGTTGTAACAATATTCTCCCAAGTGTAGCCACCTAACCCATGCCTTTTGTTGCCCTGCTACATAATTCCTGAGATAGCCTTCCACCCATTTGTTGACTATTTCGATCTGCCCGTTAGTCTGAGGATGATAACTAATGCTAGGGGTCAAGGCCATGCCCACCATCCTGAATAACTCTTGCCATAACGTACTCATAAATCGACTGTCCCTGTCACTAACAATGGTTTTGGGTAGACCATGTAGTCTGAAGATCTCTCTGAAAAATAATTCGGCCACCTGTGCTGCGCTGAAGTTTGTAGCAATGGAGAAGAAGTGTGCAAATTTCGTCAACTTGTCCACCACTACGAAAATACAATCCTTACCCCGTGCTCTTGGCAAACCGATGATGAAATCCATGGAGATGCTCTCCCATTTGTGTTATGGGATGGGTAAGGGTTGCAATAGTCCTGCTAGGTGAGAGTACTCATCCTTATTCTATTGACAAATAGTACACTCCTTGACGTGATTCATCACATCCTCCTTGAGGCCCTTCCATGAGAACCTCTCCCTTACTTGCCTGTATGTCTTACCAATTCCTTGGTGCCCTGCCATAGGTAAGTCATGACATGCTTGTAATACCTTGGCCTTGAAGGCCGATTCAGGAACCAAAAAGATTCGGCCCTTGTAATAGATGATGTCATCAATGACCCTGAAGTTATCATCCTGTATTTGCCCATCCATCACCTGACAAGTGAACTGATTCTTGGAGTATTCCATCAGGAGGAGCTCCTTCCAGTCAACTGATACGTCGGTCATGGCATAGACTGATGACCTTCTGGATAATGCATCTGCCAAACCTCTTCATCAAGAGGTGAGGGACATTACATTGGCCTTTATTTGACCTGAAATTAATTAAAGGTCAACAATTTTGTATAAATAAACATAAAGTACATTCATTTTTATATCACAACTCCTCACCCAAGAGGAGAGGTCTGAAATTTGCGCCCTAGAAGGGCTATTGGTTGAAATTGTGAGGCGCACTTTTGTACAAGGCTAATTTTTTGCAAGTTGGATCAATCTTGGAAGCTTTTATGGTGATCTTGCATGGTATTTTATGATTATTCTTGGTGCAAGTAGGTAAAATCTGCATTTTTTGTCATCTATTGAATGATTTATGTATGGTTTTATTTGCTCATACAAGATTATGAAATTCCATGATATGCTTAATGCTTGAAGTAAGAAACTTAAATTGCTACTTTCTTTCTTTCTATTTGCCAAGCTTTTCATTGAATTGATCTAATAACCAGTGAAACCCTAGAGCCCTAGTTTCCTAGCACTCTAAGGTTTTGATCTAGTTATCTTTGCCTAAGTTCTTATCCCATAAGAATTCTAAGGAGAGCAAGGTGCTAGGGCATAAAATTTCCTACACCCTAGTATCTTGTTTTCTTGAGGAAAATGCATAAGGAGACTTAAGTTACTACTTCTCCTATGCAATCCTCTTGGACTTTTGTGCACTTTCAAAATTGATTTGAAGTTTTAGAAGAAGTCGTCCACTTGACCCCATAATCCCTAGAAGGCACTAGTTCTAGCCTCTCTCTTATTGAAGGATTGATTAAACACTCAAACTCCATTCGTTGAAGCTTTTGCTAACTTCTACTAACCCTAAACTAGACTAATTCATTAACTAACTTGTTGTTGTTGCAAGTCACTGCTACAGCTGTACTAATTCATGTTAATTCGCTGCATTCACCTACATAACTTGCACCTAGCTCACTCAGAAATTGTTTGTGACAATTGCTAGTCAATCTACTAGATAAATGCTGAGTTTACATAGTGTTTCATTGCAATTTTGAGCACTAGAATATTTTGTTGTTACAAAAGATTGCTACAGCCATCTAACTGCAGCAAATTCTCTGCATAAGTGACATTAAATGCTAGCTAGACCTTGTCAAATTTGCTTGCAACAATTAATTATCTTTCAACCTAGTTAAGCTACATTTTCTTGTCTTTTTCAAGCAATTTCAAGGCATATTTTTTGCGGCTATTACAAAATACTTATTGCTGTTGTAAATTGTTACATTGCTACAACTTTATATCAGCTAGCCTATTTTTTGAAGGTTCATGGTCTTAAGAAGCACTAACATCATATTTTGTACTTGAAAGCTGCCATATTTTCTTTGTTGTCTTGTTCTGGGTAGGTACACTCCATTTTTACCGTTGCTGCCATATTTTCTTGTTGTCTTGTTCTGGGTAGGTAAGACCTTAAGAACCTTTTGACTTGAGTGACCAGTGAGAGGGGGTTTCTTGCATCCTTGCCTTAGTCTTATTAGCCCTTTAGGTCACTGGGGATGTCTCCCCTAGGGTAACTTTGATATACTCCTAAACAGAAAGGGGTTTCCTATTAAGGTGACAGTGATAGGTCACCTCTTGTTACGCCAATCTTGCATTCACTTGCCTTGGGCTTTGGGCAAGTATAGATTGTGCGATAACATGGCCTTTTGCTTCATGAGTGTAATCTCACCTTGGTTCCAAATCAAGGAGTGATCGAGATTTTGCCTGATACCCATGTGATTTTCAAGGAATCCCTGTTTTGGTTTATAACCACCGTTGAAAAACTCAGCATCGGCAAAAAGTCGGCAAGGGTCTAGAAAACATCGTTTCGGGAAAAGTCGGCAAAAAATCGAAAAACCACGACAAACATTAAAGAATACAAATTATATTTATTTTTTTCAAAATTTTAAACATATAAAGCAACAACAACATCAGATAAACACACCGGCACATAAATATGGAGAAAGCAACAACAAACAAAAATGACAAAAAATACTCGAAAAATCTTCTTTATGAGGATGATTTCCACTAACTGGCCACGACTTTTATGAAAAACTCCCGACTTTTTCAAATTAGAAAAAATCACTAGCCACGATTTTTATGAAAAAGTCTCGACTTTTTCAAATTAGAAAAAGCCTTGATTTTTTCTAGCCGATTTTTCGGCGGTTGGAAAAAATCACGAAAAATCGCAGGCTTTTTCAACATTGTTTATAACTATACACAAGGAAAAGTTTCAAGCTGATGATGACCTCATCAAGTGGTTGCATTGGATCTTTTACTTTACCTAGCAGCCACAATTTTTAGTTAGATGATAGGAGTAATGTAGGATGCGTGTTTGATTTTCTTGCACTTTCCTTCTTTTCATTCGTGTGTTTCATTTCATGCATTGCTTGTTGGGTTTGCTTGAATCATTTAATTTTCTTAGACTTAGAAAAAAAGTTTCATTTATGCAAAGTCATTTCATTTCAGTAGAGGTTTTCTGGGGTGGTAGAGTCCCCTCATTCATATGTTGTTGAGGCTTTGAGTGAGTGTGCATATCATAGGTCTGGATGAGATTCTGGAGTTCTCATGCACTCTTATACTAAGAGAGCATGTCCCCAAGTAGGAGCTAGATGTTGCCTCTTCAAGGGTAGCAGTCCCAAAGCCACCCAATCAATTGGTTTGGCATGTTCTATCTCGCATGAGATTAGTTGATCATGCCATTTAGATGCATAATCTCTCCTTATTCTCTCTCAGTTGCATGATGATTCAACCTTCACCACTCAGCCACCTCAGCCATGGTATATTGATTCTATCTAGGCTCACACCTCAGATGACATGCACTTGGTATATTATGCTTTTAGTATGCATGGTCATGGTACTTTGGTTTAAGATGCAATACCTTATATGTTTGTGCTCTGCTCTCTGTATTGTGGAAACGATGCTATAACTTCTAAACTAGTCATGAAAACGGTAAATATTCAAGTGGTATCTATTGTCAACTCCATAGCGTTAACAATTTTATCTTTTGTCTTGTTTTACCATGGGGGACATGATTTTCCTTTAAAGATGTGATGGGTCTTGAGTCAAGTCATATTATTAGTGATCAAGTGGGTGCACCAGTCCACATCCCAACCATACATAACACCCTTACACCTTTTCCTTCTCACTTCCATCTCGTTCATAAAAAATAATCCCCTGCTCATGTTTGACTTGTCAAATGTCATCTAGCAAGGTCTGGCCTAATCAAAATGGAAAAATAATGCAAGCCTAAGTCAAATAAATAAAAAAAAGGCTTGAGGGGAAGAGTAAAAGATAAAAATAGAAACAAAAGATAATATGGCTAGAGCTATGCCACATTGCCACCTCATTAAAAAGGTCTACACTGCCAAGTTTTGTGCTAAAAATGCTTATCTAAAGAAAATGACTAGAAAAATCAAAGAAAAATGTAAGAGGGGAAATAAACAAAGAGCTAAGGTGGCAAGTCTAAGCTAAAGCTCCCTCTTAGAAGGCTTACATATACAAATGATGAAGATTCCTATCTCTTGAGTGTCCATACATGACATTCCCCATCCCTTTTGCATAAGTTGTTCACCTTTTGACCTACATCTAACTCGAATATCTAGGAAATATTACTTGTCTTCATCTTTGCCACATCTAATAAGAGGTAAAAAGTGTCCTCCCATGGTAAACTTAGGCAATTTTTAAAATTAACCGTTGGTGGTTTCTAACACTTGTTCTTGGGCTGACCGAGGTTCAATTCTCAACAGGTTTCCAATCAAACCTTCAAAAACTATCATCCATCCTGGTAAACCAGAAGGCAACGCTGCACACAAGGTGCACCGCGGAGTCTCACCCGAGATAGCTTTTATGGGTGACTGCAATACTCAAGTGTTTGCAGTCTAGGAATGAGCGGGGATTTGGGATTGTGTTCTTTCTTCCTTATACATTATCTTTTTTAATCATTCAATTACTTCCATAACTTATTCATCTTAAAACCTATACACGCATGCCGATATTTCTAGTTTAACCATTCATTCATAAACTAATGATCAATAGAAAGTAAACATTTATTAACAATCACACAAAACACAAGGTTTATTGTGGTTCACCCCCTCTTGGGGATACTTCCACAAAGATCTGGCTTCTCTGTTCTTTTATTTAATCTGCTGCAAATCTTGCGATGCGCGCATTACATCTTCAGTAATACAATTAAGATGAGGGTAAGAACCCTTTGTGAGGCAGACTAGATCACACCAAGCTCCTCAGCTTGTGACCTAACCCTCATAATCTAGCTTATTCGACTCTTCTACAAGACTCATTACAATCAACAACCCATCAAATCATAATAAACAACTCTCTTTTCCTCTACTAACTACATCACCCCTCTCATAGACCTCCTAGGTCCTTATTTATACTACTTTATGGCTTATAGCCATTACAATTCTTATCAAAAAGCCTAACCCTATCTGAGCGCCACGTTGTTTTTCCTCCTGCATGTTGTTTTTCCTTGTATTTCTGCATGCTGCTTTCTTGCTACCTGTTGTGCGTGCTCCAAAATTAGGTCTTCCTTTCCAAAAATAGATATTTTCTCCAAAACTAGGCCTGCGCCCAAAATAGACTTCCTTCTCAAAATAGGCCTACGCCCAATAGGCCCCCAACACTGACATGTGGTGTGCACTCCCTGTACTGCCTTTTCCAAATTATGGAACTTCTCTACTAGTTCCTTTCCTTTTGCCCTCATCTGCACAGCGTTGCCTGTTAGTGCCTCGACTGTCTGCGTTGTTATCTCCTTCTGTATTAATGTTGCACCCACTAACTGTGCATGTGCCATACTTGTCTTCTCTTCCTCCAGCTACACAATCATCTATGTTGCTTGTTCCTAGAGGGGTTCCAATTGGGTTTGTCGTTCTTGCTTATTTGTCTGCGTTGTCTTTAACTCTATCTGCAGAGTCTTCATTTCTTGAATGCCCTTCAAGCACTTCGTAATACTCATTGTTTTCTGTCATTACTCTAGCTCCTGTATGGCAGTGCTAATTTTCTCCTCTTGTTGGTCCCACTGTTGGACCTTTTCATCTTCCCCTAAAACGGTCCAGATTTGCGTGGTTATGTCAAACAACTTTGCGACTTCCCTCACTTCTTTCGCCATCTCCGCTATCTTGAGTGGAAATTGTTGTTCTCTCTGTTCTCGAACCTCGGTAGGAGTTGTAGGATTAATCTTTTCTTTGAGCTCCTCGATTTCCTGCTTATATCCATCAATTGTTTGTGAAATAATTTTTATGTTCTCCTCTGCACTCCTCTCTGGTGCTTGCGCGTTGTCTGGGATGGGATCATATAGTGCTGTCAATCCCTGTTCTAGCTAATCTGCGCGTTCTCTCTTCTCCTCTTTCTCCGAGGTCAGTTGGTCGCATGCGATTTGTAACATTTCAACGACTCCCCTACCCACCTCCAAGTTAGTCGCATCTGTGCGGGCTCTGGATTGCACTTCTTGCATTATGTTGGCCTGGAGTCCGTATAGTGCCTTGCTGGGTATTTGTGCCATGACTACTTCAAATTGCTCAACTTCCTTCATGGGTTACTGCACGGTCTCTTGATCCATTTTGATCATTTAGAGGGTGACTGTGAATGTGTCCCTGCCTTGCACTACCAACTATACTATCTCCTCTCATTCTTTCTACGCAGGTGGTTGTTGTGTCTTTTCCTGTCGCTACGTTGTGGCCTGTGGTCCTGCTTGACTCCGTAGTTGTTGTAGAGTTTCATGGAATTCTATGAGCTTGGCCGTGATCTCTTCTCTTTGTGCCTCTGCAATACAAACCGCCTTTCCCCCCCTGTCTTGGACCTTTTCGATGACGAATTCAACATCATCCTCTGTCACGGTGATGAGTGGGTCTTCCGTGACATACTTCCTCTTTTTGCCCGCCTCTTCTACTTGCATTGGCTTCCTTGTTGTCTGTGAGGGTTGTGCCCCTCTTGTTGTAACCTGGACCCTTTCTTCACCAGCTTGTGATGTATCCCCCTTTCTGGTATGTTGTTGGTTGTCTCTCCTTGTCGTTGTTGCTATCCTTCTTGGTCTTTTAGGCACTGCGCTGCTTCCTGACAGTGGATTTTGTGTTGCATCCTTTCTAGTGTTAACAGTTGGGCTATTTATTTTGTTGAGGAACCCGCTTCTGCCTTTTCCTTGGGCTTGGTGGATTGTGTCGCGACTTGCCTTGTTGTTGGTTTTGTTATTGGCAGCTGTGCCACTACGCATGCCACTCTCTGATTATCCAGTCAACTTCTTCCTTTGTGACAAAATATTGCATTTCCAGCCATGCCTTCTTTGGATCCCTTCCGGCTTGGATGCACATGTGGTGCCTGGATGCCTTGAACCTGACAATCCCTTTTGTTTCCTGGATTACCTCCATAGGTATGCGCCACACATTGGTTGTGCATTGTTGTATGTCTTCCAGCAAAATTGCAAATACTGTGTTATTGGCTTGTTGATTTTTATTGCCCTTGGCTTTCCAGAGGGACTCATATCGGGTCGCATAGCATTTTCCTTTCCTATCCAGGAAGTCTGAAAACTTTGGCTCCTGCCATCCTGCCAAAGCTATAAGAATGATAAGACAAGAGTAATGGAACTCGGTTCCATTATCCTGCGCATCTCTGCAATCCACCAAAAATTGGTTCAGCAGGTATGGTGTCCAATTGAACATCACTCCTTTTGCGCACTGTGCGACTACTGCTATAACTCCTGCTAGTGCTTCTTCTTTTCTACATTTCCTCAACAGCTTGCAAGCCATAAGCTTGTTGACGAACCTCGACGCATTGTCATTAATGTCCTTGAGAACAATGCCCCCGTTTCCCCTACTGGTGCCAAACTGTGCTTTTACCAGCTCGACGATTTCCTTCTCGCACACCTTGTTATCCAAGTACTGCTCTGGCTATGCGCCGACTGTAGGTAATCATGTGATCTTAGCGATCAATGCCACAACTAGATGTACTGGCCTATCGATCCACAGGGTGTCGCTGTGTACTCGGGCTACTAGTTGTTTGATGCAGAGCTCCTCGTTTTTACCACTTCCGAGGTGCGGTATATCTAAGAGGTTCATTATGCTAGCGTTGTATAGCCCTGTTATCCACTGCGCGAGATCCATTATCGGTTTACTTAGGGGTCCAATTTCCCCTATGTTTGCTAGGTAGGTTTCTTCGACCAAATATGGGAATTTGGTCGCATCACGCACATCGTGGTTCGAGTACCTAAGTTTTGGTACATTTCCCTGCATATCGTGCACAATGACCACTGCGTCTGGGAGATATGGAAGTGTGATGTTCGTGGCATCCTGCGCCTTTCTTTTCTACCCGACAATAGATGAGCCCGCTTCTGTTGTTTCTACGTCCTCTTTGTCCCTCTCGGAGTCCGGTCGATCGGTGATGTCATCGACCAACACCTCTTCTCTATCATGGCCTTGTCGCGCACTTGTCGTTTCATCAGGTTTAGCGGGCGTTTCAGGATTAAGGTTCGGGATACCATTTCGGGTCCCGGAACTCTTCCCTACTTCCCCTTGTGACGTTGTCGATGTTTCCTCTTCAACCCTTATCGGGTCGATTGACTCTGTGTTTGCAGTGGTGACATATTCAAGTACGACCATGTTCTCGGGTTGTCTCATTCTTTCCTTGTGCCTTTGGGCTTGTGGAGTAACCCACACATATTGGCCTGGAGCGCCAAACTTTGGTGGGGTCATCTTCTATCCAATTCGCACACTCGTTTGCTTCTTCGTAAAGTTCTAGCTAGGGCACACACTTTGTATCTCGCTTTATGCTAAAAAATCAAACGTGTGCTTTTCGCACTTTATAGACCCGGTCATAACTGTTTTTCACTTTTTGCATGCATTTGCGCAGATTGTAATTTTTCCTGCGCGCTGTCTTTCAATGTTGTCACAATAATTGTTGCGTGCGACTTTTTTTGCACTTTCCTGTGGTTCAGTCAACTTCTGCCTCTTTTTGTGTTTTTCTTCTTTTCTTATTTTTGTATTCATTTTTTCTTCGTTTTCCCCTTTTTATTTCTTTTTATCATTTTTTTGTCCTAATATCTACTATAGTACACTATATAAATGCCTTTCTTACTGCACTGTAACTTTTAAGGGTTAGTAGGTCAACTGTCCCTGTACAATTTTAGTCGACTAGATCAGTCTTTTCAGTTATGTTCCTCGCAAGTCTTTTAGCTGCACAGATCCCCCATCTATGACAATGTTTACTTCATATGGGCCTAGCCAATGCATTCTAAATTTACCAGGGTGTTGCAAAAATTTGTTGTCATAGAGAAGAACTAAGTCTCCCTCCTTAAAACTCTTCTTTTTAATATGTCTGTCATGCCAGGCTTTGTCCCCTACTTTCTGTACTTCCTGGTGAATCCTGCCAGAATCTTGTCCTCTTCCATTTCCATTAGTTGACTTAACCTCTCCTGTACTACGTCTCTTTCTGTCATGTCTGTAATCACTGCTACATGCAGACTAGGTACCATAAATTATAAGGGCACCACTGCTTCCTTCCCAAACACCAATCTGAATGGTGTCTGTCTTATCAATTTCTTGCATGTGGTCCTGTATGCCCAGAGTACTGCCAGTATTTTCAAGTCCCAATTATCATTGTTAACATTGCAGATCTTAGTCAAAGAATTTTCCAAAATCTTATTGAAAACTTCTACTGTTCCATTTGCCTGAGGATGATATGGTGTACTCTTTTGGTGATAGACTTCAAACTCCTCAGTCATAGCCCTGATGGTATTATTAATAAAATGAGTGCCTTGGTCACTCATCAAAATCCCCGGACATCCAAATCTGGTGATCACTTGCTCAAATAAGAAGTGTGTTGTTGTCTCTTCGCTACAATCTTTTACTGGTGTTGCTTCTGCCCATCTCGTTATGTATTCAGTCGCAGTAATGATATAGCTAGCTCCTGAACTTTTTGTTGGTAACAATATTACTAACTTAACAAGAACTTTGTCGAGTTCTCATTTTTTCAAGGGTCACATTTTTTACCTCGTCTTTAAAAATGGTGCTACCAGTAGCACCCCCTGCCCTTTTTAGGTGGTATTTTGATATTTTAAATTTTCTGATACATAATATTTCACAATATATTTTTTAATGCTTATTTTTTATTTATTTTCAAATTTTTAATTTTATTTTTCAACGGTATTTTTAATCATTTTTTCGTACTTCTTTCAATCTTAAAAATATTTTTTACCATTTACTTTTTTGAAATTAAGATTTTTCATATAATTGTGTCTCCTTAATTAATTTATAGTTCCATACTTTTAAAATAAGTGGAAAACATGATTTTTAACAAATTGTTTACCTTTACTTCAATACATAAAAAATAATTGTAATTAAATAACAGTATTTTTGAATATTTAACAAAAAAATATAATTTTATTTTATTTTTATAAATTAAAAACTAAAAAAACTAAGGAAAATAAAACAATTGAAATTAATAAAAAAAATTCAAAAATTTAAAAGCAAATTTGTACTAAAAA
>JASDQU011442335.1:0-23456 GCA_032191745.1 Picea mariana | reverse complement strand
AGGAATAGATCCTTCTGATATAAATAGTCTTCCATCTGCATCTTCCATAACTGGTAGTTTTGGCCGTTAAATTTCTCGACCCTAAACTTTCCATCTTTCGACATTGCTCCCACTCGAACCAGGAACCCTCTTTTCCTGCGAGTTACCTTACGCTCTGATACCAATTGTTAGAAAAACAGGACCACAGAGCGATAAAATAAAACAAATGTAGAAACAAAACACAGAAGACACACAATACAAGAGAGACACAGATTTAGGTGGTTCACCTAGTGTGGGCTACGTCCACCAGAGAAATTGCCAGGTCCTTCCTTTATTATTATCCAGCAAATGAAGGGATACAACCTACAACAAAACCCGCTGTCACTTCCTCTTCTTTCTCTCATAGTCTCCTCTCTTAGAATACAATATTCACCATCCTCCATAGCCACAATACATTTCCCTCATAAAATAGGGTTGCCTTCTAGGGCAAAAAACCCTAACATAATCTCTACCATTAGATCTGCGACCTTATAATGAATGGTCCAGATTTACAATGAAATTACAATATACTTTTACAAGGAAATTTTTGCTTTGGGGGACGCTGCCCCCAGACCCCCCAGTCGGGGGGATAGCCCCCCCAGACCCCGCAGAGGGGGTACCCCCCCTCTGCACTCCCCCGTGTGGAAGAGTGTACATACTTCTGGGGTGTAAATACTTCATGGGGTATAAACACGGCTGAAAGCAAGGACCTCTGAATTAGAAACGTCGACAGTCTAATGAAAAAACTGTGGTCATTCCGATCAATCAAAAAAACTCCAACCACAGAAATATTTTTAATCAGAAAGATAATCAGGCTCCACAACCAACAAATATTAGATCTGATCAAGATAGTCATTCTTAGTGCTTGATATGCTCATTCTGATCCATTTATATATGTTAAGTGCTTAAATACTGCAGATTAGTGTGAATGTTGTGAAGCTCTATTTTATCGGCGAAGTGAATAGTGATTGCATATTGAGGAACTGATGGTGCTAAGAGCTGTATTAAGTGTTATAATCACAGATCTGTGTCCCAGCTAAGGTTGCAGACACCTGAGTCTTACAACCACCCCTGCCTCTACCTCGGGTGAGACTTCATCTGCTTCACAGGTGTTGTTGAAAGGGTCGGTAGTTAGGGTTTTGTTGGTGCGTTGTTGTAGCATTGAACTCTAGGTCTTCCCCTGTGCGAGCATGAATCCATTCTAGTATGTGTTGACACGATGCATAATCGGTGGAAATATCAGTATATGGATAGTTATCATCCAAGAATTTGACTTGGATTTTGTTTTGGCGAAATCCAAAAAGTCGTTGGTCTTTGTAGAACTCATCTCAGAACTTCCGGTCGAATCAAGTGATGTTATACCCGAAGAGTCTCCTATTAAAGGAGATATGTTTTTGATCGCATCTTTGGATCCCTGGTATGGAGATATACTAGTCTATCTATAGACTTTGAATTTCTCTGCCTCTTCTTCTCATGATGAGCGTCGACGTATATGCCATCAGGAAAAAAACTATCTTATTCTCAAAGACACTTTGTATCGTCAAGGTATAGATTTCATCCTTTGTTGATGTCTCACCCATGAGGAAGCAGAACGCGTGCTTAACGAATGCCACACAAGAGCATGTGGTGGCCATTTTTTTGGGTTGTAAACAACCCAAAAGATTCTACGAGTCAGTTACTATTGGATGACGTTAATCAAATATTGCGTTGAATCTGTCAAGAAGTGCCACCCGTGTCAGATATTCTCATGAAATATGAGGGCACATCCTGCTCCCATGTTTCCTGTCATCACAGTTGGCCCCTTCACTAAGTGGGGAATTGATTGTAATACATGCCACCCCCCGTTAGCTAGGGGGAACCATTATATCATTGTAGCAGTAGAATACTTTTCCAAGTGGGTCGAAGCTATGGAAACGTTCAAGAATGATGGAGAGACAACAAATCTCTTCTTGTTTAATCAGATGATAGCAAGGTTCAACGTCCCGAAGGAGATTGTCAATGACCATGGAAGTCACTTCCAAAACAAAATGATGTCTGAATTAACATCAAATCTTGGGTTGAGGCAAGAACACTCATCACCTTATTACCCACAAGTGAATGGTCAGGTATAAGCTATGAATAAGTCACTCAAAACCATTCTATAACGAACGATCAATTCAACCAAGTCAAATTGGCATTTGATGTTATACTCAACATTGTGGGCATACCAAACATCTATAAAGACTGCCACTAGTTTCTCACCTTTTCAACTTGTTTACGGGCTGGAAGTCGTCTTGCCTATAGAATGCCAGATCCCATCTCTTAAGTTGGCAGTACAATTATTGCTAGACACTTCACTGCTTGAAGAACAATTATTATATCTCAAGCAGCTCGATGAGCAATGATGTGATGCAGACTTGGCTAACGAGGCTCACAAGCAAAGAGTCAAGTGTCAGTATGATCGGTTTATTTTTCCTCATATTTTCTCTGAAGGCGACCTTGTCCTGGTCTATGACCAAGATACGGATCCCCTGGGGGAAGGAAAGTTCAAACCCATGTGTCTCAAATTGTTCATCATGAAGGAATTTTTTAAGAATGGCGCTTATCATCTGGTTGACTTTGAAGGGAAAGCTTTAGCGGAGCCTAGAATTGGGCTCTACCTCAAGAAGAATTACTCATAGGTCGGTCGCCTTGGGTGACTTCTTGTACATATGTATAGTTCTTATACATTTTTATTTTTTGTCTTTTTGTTTTATGGACATGTCGTTTTGATGTCATAGTTTCACTGTGGTAGATGTCAAGTGAATCGGACGTGTTCGTTGGATTTGCGGATAGTGCTAAATGACACACTCAGAGGCTTTCTTCTACATCTTGGGTGATTTTCACACCTCAAGGCCAATTTTTATCTTCTGGAGGTATCTGTTTAGGTAACACCACAAACAATTTCATCGAATATAGTGCAGTAATAGAGTTTCTTTTTGATGCCTTGTCACATGGTATATCTTACCTCCAAGTTTACCTAGACGCACAATTGGTTGTGTCCCACTTAAATGGGGTTTACCATTTTTACGATCATACTCTACATCGACGATTCCTTAGGGTACGTCTCTTAGAACATTGTTTTGATTACATTACATACATCCATGTTCCTAGGATATTGAATCAAATGATAGATACTCTAGATAATCAAGTATTAGATTGACATATTGCACACATGTAAAGAAAAACACACACATAAACATGTAAATATATGTGTAAATAAATGTAACCCATAAGACACAAAAATATGTAAATATATATAGAAATTATGAGAGTACATAGGTGGGTGCAAGAACCTCAAAAAATAATGAGTCTAGCATATAATGTAGGGCTTATGCCCTCAAAAATATACAAAGAGTGTCCTCGGCACGTAAACGGTCCACCCTAAGCTACACACGAGGCCGGTTGGCCCTGCCATAGTGGACTACAGTGTTTTCCAAATGCCTAAATAGCTGGACCAAGGTCTGTGGCACCCTAACAACATGAGGCTGCATAGATGGTGGGAGATCCTCGATCTCGACCATAGGCACAGTACGAGTGAGTGCAGACAGGTTCCACTCCACTCATATCAAAACTCTCTCAGCCTCTTTGGTTGGAGGTACACCCGCTACTGCTGCTGGTCCGACAACTCCTATTGTTGCCTCTGGCCGTGGATAGTGCCTAGTCCATGTAAAATAAGCTGGATGCACTGGTCCCACATCTGTACATAACATATACATAGTTTTTAGGTTCTTTGGTGCACATGAAAAATGAGATATATAAAATAAATAAAAAATTAAAAAGCTTTTAAAGAAAAATGTACCTAACTCTCCCCGCTTTTCTCCGGGAGGTACGGGCATGTCAAGATATCTGGAGAAGTTGATCCCGGCATAGGGGTAGTCCTCTATAGATGGAATCTTTGGAGAGCATCAGTCAAAAAATGTATCATCGAAGGCCTCAATGGTCCTACCTCCCCCATGTCGTGGAAACAAAGATGCCCACCTGCAAACTGCTGGGAAGGAGTCCATGTGCCCCCGTATAGTCTCTCAGGGACTAAGACTAGGTACCCTCTCGAAGAAGAAAGATCAAAGAAAAGTCTCGAACCCAAAGTTTTTTTTTCCACCTATGATACTCTGTGAGTTGTCTCTTCATGCACTCTAGCATGGTTGTACTCCAATCAAGCACTCATGCATTTAAGCACTATACAACGCATTACATCTGTGCCCGGGAAACCTATTGTAAAGTCACAGATCCAGTGATCCACCCAATAAGTAAACTATCACTTTCAATGATAGGTTGGCGATTTTGTCAATCAGTACCTGGGAACCCACTTTATCTATTCCGACCTCACAGTGTAGTTCAATCAACTCAAAAATTTTGTGAGGCCTAGAGGGAAAAGCACAAAGGTTGACTGATTCCCCCCTCCTTGAGAGGCCGGTCAGAAAATAAATATCTTCAGTCGTTAGAGTCAACAAATGTCCCTCGAGCATAAATGTCTATGCATCTGGGTGCTAGTAATCCACCAAGGCATTCAAGAGCTTGGGTTGTGCCTGCATGAGTGGACACCAAAATAATTTCCACAACCCGCATTGTTTTAATGCGGCGACAACATCAGGGTCTTCCTCGACCATCGAATCAATGTCTTCATTCTCTCTCTCTCTCCAATGGACATACATCCTACAAATTGACAAGTTCAAAGGAGAGTCAAATGATGCATTTTCAAATTTTTCATATATTTGAAGATGTAAGCGGGTTGTATTGAGGACAATGGTGTATATACGTGTGCAAAATTTTCACTTCTCATGTGCATAAGCGAGCTGTGCTTGGACAACCTACGTATAGATAGGGCCAACCTTTTTAAAAGGTGTGCATTGCTCAAAAGAAGAAAAAGAAATGGAAAAAAGGAAATTGGGAATGCAAGAGGAACTAAATTGTACTTACTTGGTCGAGATGGAAGTTTGTTTTGTCCACTGAAGCTCCCATAATAAACTTCTTTCAAAAAGGGGTGTTTTTGGATTTTCGGTCAATTCTCAATTTACAATGGTGATAATGAGCTTCCAACTTCTATTTATAGACCTTTTTGGCCCTTTTTGTCATTTTTTAACCCCCGTTGTCATTTTTTCTGGCTTGAAAATCATGTAACTTGGCTCTTGAGTTTATCATTGGATGGTACGACACACTTTACTTTTGGTTTGGATAACTTTTTGAGAGTTAGGGCAATTTTATGGTCCTGTGGTGAAAAGCCATTTTTTCCAACTTTGTGCATTTAAGTTAGGATTCCACCTCCACTTGTTGCACCTCATTGTATTTTTATCCTTACCATAGGATCGACCCCATCGAATTGCGACACATAACCGTCATTACTTCTCTAGACGTGTCGTAATTTAGTGGTAGATCCTACACTCACATGGATGCCCTAGGTAGATCCTAGTTGCATTTTTGTGTCCATGTTGTTGCTAATGACTATAGGCTTCGCAGTACTTTTAGTCTTGTCTTGATTATGAGTTTGAGCCTTTATATGTCTGATATATTATCACTCTTGGCCTCACCCTTGAGAGTCCCAAAAAACAAACAGGTCTTATTTTAATCCCTTTTCAGATCCTCTAAACATGAAAATATTGTTGAGCGATCTTGTTTCCCTTCACGCTCGCCAAACTAAAATTTGAAGGAACGTCTATCCAGTGGTAGTTTACCCCTTTTTTGGTTTGGATGGTCAATTGTACGAACAAAGGTATACTCTAGGAACTTCGATTCGCTAGAAGAGTATTCTCAGATATAAGTTTAACCCTTTTTTAGGCCCGAGGGACTAAATTTACGAAAAAGGAACCCCCACAAAGTCCATAGTTAAGCTCTTTTCAGACACCCTAAAAGTGAAAATATCATCGAGTGAGTTTGTTTCTTCACACTCGTTAAACCGGTCCAAAAGAATATTCATTACAGATTCCATAGTTAAGCTCTTTCCAAACTCCTTAAAATTGAAAAGATCGTCGAGTGACCTTGTTCTTTCACACTCATTAATTGGTTCGGGAAAAACATCTACTGGCATGAGTTTACCTCTTTTTCCAGCCTGTATATTAAGGAGGAAAAAGGTACACCTTGGGAGATTCGTCTCGCCGAGAGAGTTCTCCTTAGTAAATTTCTCCTTTTTCAGGCTAAGGAGACTAAATCTAGAAAAAGGCAACGAGTCCATAGTTAATATCTTTTCAAACTCCTTAAAATTGAAAATATTGTCGAGTGATCTTGTCTTTATCACACTCGTTAAAATGGTTTTGAATAGACGTCTTTTCAGTGCTAATTTATCCGTTTTTCAAACCGACTAGACTATCTTCGAAAAAGGTACCCTAATAGAGTCTTCTTTTGTGCTTTTTCAGACTCTCTAAAAATGAAAAACCACCGAGATTACCTTCTCTGGGATCATTTAAAATTACATTGAAGGACATTATCATTGTGTCATGTTAATCACATTTTCATTCCTACATCTTTGGCCTAATGTCAGCTCCATGTGGCTCTCAACTGAACCTTTGAAGCATGCCTTATACGCAATCCTTGTAGCACTTTGCCTCTGTGTCTTGACACCTTGACCCATGGAGGATTTTTCCTAAGTGTCCTTTTCCTGCACATGTTTCCTTGCTCTAAGCAGTTCCTCGCACTTGGAACTAGTATGTTTGCGACACTCGTTCCTCCTTTGTAACATAGCATTCTTTTATTCTTTTTCAAGCTTTCAAAATATTGAAAAAGACAAAAAAAATCAAATATACCCCAAAAAAAGGATGGGAAATTTTATTTCTTTGTATGGAAGCACAATGAGTCACCCTTGAACAAATCACCTACTTTCGTTTGTTCGTCAAGATTTGGGATTTAATATAACCTTAGGGAGATGTTCTTGTAACATAGAGTTGTGTCCTTCTGCATCGTGGACTTATGTCAGTGTCATGCTACTTAAGTCTCATCTTTCATCATGTTATTTTCCAAGGGAAGTTTTACCCAACTTGAGTCTTCCCTTCTACAATTTGTCTCTTGTCCTCATGCCCAAACATCCCGAAATTCCAATCAATTTCTTTGTTTAAAATCAATAAAGTTCTCTCCCTGATCACCGAGATCCTCTTGTATGTTACCTGATGAGACATTGAAGACCTCTGGGTAGTGAATATGTACACTCACATTACACTCCTACCTGAGTTTAGAATATCTTGAAATTGTTGCTCAAGCTCTGAAGACCCCATCTCCAACCATCAGGTGTCGCTTTCTTCTTGAATATGGATACTATTCATGTATATCTTTTGATTTTGAGATGTAGATCCATTGTGTATTGTTTGCGGGTACACTTTATATAGTTATATGACATGGATATGCAGTGTATTTGATTGGAATCCATGATTTATTTCATCCCGAGCATGGGTATGCCCACCTCGGTGAGACAATTATTATTTTGCAGATGACACCTCCTGAACTCAGGTCCCGAGCTCACTCACTTCGTACGTTGATAAATATTTGTAATGTATTTTGGCCATCATATGCTCTTATGACCTCACACATTAGGGGGAATCTTTTATAACCCTAATTTGCACCAGACATGCATACCTAGAAACAGGCCATCTTACTTACTATTTTTTCCAAGCCAATATTGAATAGCTCTTCTTAAAAACCAAATTTTTGAAGATGTATTGGATCCATATACTTTGTACTTTATATATGAATGTGGGGTGTTGTCAGGATAGTGGTTAAGAGTAGGAGACTTTACACTGTTATCTCTGCCTGAACTTTAGAACCCTAGTGTAGTTCGTAGGGGGGTTTTCCCACTATAGCACCAGGCCCAGGAACACTAACACCAATAATCACTAACCTTATCAAAATTTATGATGACAGTGAGGATTTGGATAGTAAAACAATCCCCATTATCAATGAGGTCGATGTGGAGATGTTAGACATCGATCTATTCCAAAGACTGCAACCCTTGGATATGGAGACATATTTGAATACCACAGATAGCATCATTAAACCCTTGGGACATCAGTCACAAACTCAATATGAAAAAGGAGGTGATAAAAAGAATGAAGCAGTAGAGTTGGATCTAGGTAATTCCACCTTAGTGGGGCAGGGTGATAGATGAAACAAAGACCAAGGGGAAGATTGTTAGGCTGTTGTATTAAAGTTTTTAATTACTTGAAAACACTAAATTGTCAAACCAGGGTAAGTGAACTTAGAGCTGCTACACTATATGTGCTGGTAATATTCTAAGTCCTACTTAAAAGTTATTCTGAGAAGAAAACATAAACTGACTCTTATAAACTGAATCCTAAATATTATCTTAAAACTAATCATATCTTATCTAATTAATCAAATGGAAACAGTTCTGCGTTAAGAAAATGTATTTCTATTCCTAATCTAAAGAAATCACCCAAGGCTATCTACTACTATTTTAAACATCTAATCATCAAAATATCTATCTGAACCATAAAAGAGAAAACATTTTAGAAACTTCTTATTTAATCTAAGTATCAAGCAGTTCTAAATCAACCAAAGATGAAACTAGTAAATGTCCTATTTTACCCTACAAATACTGGAAGCCTCCTTTAATCAGACCATAAGCTAGTTATCCTAATAAAACAGAGTAAGTCTAAACTCAAATTATCTTTAAATCGTGATCAAACTGGAAACTGGAAAACATAGCAAATCTAGATTAAGCACTTGGTTCATTCTTCAAATTCTACAATGGCAAATAACTCATTCCAACATTCAACGATCTACAAGATAATATCAAGCTGGGAACGAACTAACAGAAAATAACTAAGCCAGAATTTAGAAGAGTAACTTCAAATGAAAAACTAACTCACATGCAGATTCTAGAACTAAAATAAACTAACTATACTATGGGAAAAGAGACAGCGAATTGAACATGTTGGTGGGCCCAACCAAGAGGTGCAATCTCCCTAAAACGAAACCAGAGCTACTCATATTATTCCATACATAATTGTTTCATAACTCACACTCCACAATTCATAAACAAACTCAAATCATTTAACAGAGAATAACATAATGCATAGAAAATTGTATTATCAGAAATCGTATCACATAACATATCATAACCAACGTTTCTTGAGAGCAATCCGAGTTTATATAGATCCTCCCCAAAATAGTCTTGAACATAGGTGCATTAATCTAAGCGAATCTTAGATCTGAAAATGACTCATAGTCAGTTAAAACTAATTTCACAGCTTCATGACACACAGTGTCAAGAAGCATGGATCATAAAGCATCATAATAAAACAGTTCTACAATTCCGCTCTGAGTCATCGCATTGAGTTATGACTCAATCAATCATATGAACAGGACTGTAAATCCAATTTGGCCATGTCGTGCAAGTCTTTGACACCTCCACTAAGTGCAAGCCGGTACCTGGTATTGATAATTCTGTTTCAAGGGAACAAGTACCTAACTCATATCATGTTAGTACCAACATTAGTTTAAAATATAAAAATACATTAAAAATAACTTGAATCATAGGAATACCTTGAATAGCTCCATTTAGAGAAAAATGATGTAAAATGTGTCATGGTAAGGCTAGAAGGAAATGATACTGATATGAAATGGGGGTATATCTGACATTATATAGGCAAAAATATGGTCAAAATTGGAGACTAGCATTCCCCCAAGCTAAAGTCTTTGCCTGTCCTCAGGCAACAAAAAGTCAAAATCTAAGATTCATCAGAGTGTTGTAGCAGCTGCAACCAACATTTGCAATTTCTCATGTTTTCTCATGTTTATGATTTCCTTCTTAAGAACCCGATTAATGGTGATGTGCTTCCTGGCAATCTTCTGCAGTCTCCTATTCTTCTGAAAAAGACCTCTATTTTTCTGTTTTAATCATTCAATATTTGAAGAGAAGTGAGCTTGCCTGAGTTTCATAAGTTCATTCTATGTCTTTATATGTTGATCCAATATGGCATATTCATGTAACTTCTCTTTTAACCAGTGATTCCTATTTCTCAATCTGAAAACCATTGGTCGCAAAGATCTACTGGAAGAGATTTCACAGTAAGATTTGAATGTATTACCACGACCTTGTTGTGTTTGAGGGCTGGACTCATGAGTGAACTCATCTGAACTCATCTGGTCTTTGAATAGGGGTGTCGACTAGACTAGATTCATGAGTAAACTTGTCATATACTTGAACAGGGGTGTGACTGGACTGGGTTCATGAGTAAACTCGTCATATACCTGAACAGGGGTGTCCACTGGACTGGGTTCATGAGTAAACTTGTCATATACTTGAACAAGGGAATCAAATGGCATTTGAATTGGCTTGTCCCACTCAATTTCTTTGGGCACATTATCTTGTTGATTGACTTTACAGACTTTTCGAATCAATTGGGAGAGAGTCCATGTCATCTCAGAAGACTCCAGAGCCTCTTCATGATCATCCATACTTTTCAATCTTTCCTGTAATGGGTAACTAGGCATGGATTTATCCATATTTGTAAGTGTGCGTGTGCATTTACGTTTGGGATTTCTTCTAGGTTTGTCGATTAACTCCTCAAGTTGTTCCACATCAATAATATTTTTAGCAGTTGGAGGAGAAATCAGAATTTCAACATTTGAAAGAGTGTTTTCCACTCTATCACAATTAGTTTCCACACCATTAGAACCATGGACATCAAACGAATGTTCAGTGCCAAGATTATCATCATTGGCCTCAATTGTGCAGTCTGGTGTATTCTCAGGGTCATCACATATTTTGGCTAGGGTTTTAACAACCTTTTTCTTAGAGTTCGAATTCTTCTGTGGAGGAGTGGACTCAATATTTTTATCTTTAGATTTGTCAGAAGCTAGGGTTCTTACAATGAACATATCCCAAGATTCCTGTTTGTGGGATAATGCAAACTTAACCAAAATTTTGACAAGACCAAAATGAAACAGACTGCCTCTAAAATCTTTGGCTTTGCGAACTTGTTCTGCCATTTTCTTCAAACTCTTCAACAAAAAATAGGGGATGTTCACCAAATGGTTACCTTTGAAATGTAGTAGGAGTCGAGCATGACATGGAAACATGATTGTGTATTGACATTCGCAAGTGAGGTAGCGTTGAAGTATAGGCAGCAACTAAGCCCATTTCGGTTCCAATTATGACCTTGATGTGCCTTCTGACCATTGTAATTTCCGATACTTGGATTGTAGGAGTTGTGTGCAGAGCTTCTTGTCGACTGGTTGGACCTTCGTCCATTTCTAACCAGTGCTGGGTAATTGAATTGCTTCGGAAATGAACTTCTCTATGAATTCAAATTCCAGCTCGCCCACTTTAGCTAGTCCACCATGAAAGTGCAGAGCGAGTTGAAGTGAAATCGTATCATCATACCCATCAAATTTCTTGAAGAATGGCTCCCATCCAGCTTTCTGAAAAATGTGTTTGGTGGCTTCATACTCAGGAAGATCCTCCAAATTTGCATAAGTCTCAGGTTCATGATGATTTGCCACCATAATTCCACTCAGTATAACAAGAAAGGTTCAAAGGTGAGCAACGGAATTAGATGAGGGCAACAGAGGAATAGAGTATGATGTGTGAAATAGGTCGTGAGAGGAATTATAGAAGGACATTTGAAATGTCGTGAGGATCAATAGCATGTGAAGAAATGATGATGGTCATACACCTTTTCAAACTATCATTTCATATGAGTCGTGTCGAATTCAACCGTAATAATGTAGTGTGTTTTCCATGATATGAAATGCCAAGAAGGATTAAACTCAACCTTTTAAGTACAGAGTATAGGGATAATGAAATGTCATGGAGTATCGAGGCATTCCTAGTTCAAGTTATTAATGTGTAATTTAATAAATTAAACTAACATGAAGCTAAGCGTACCTGAGTTCGATTACCTACTCCCTATTATGCATTATTTTCTTACTGCGGAGATTTTGAAGTCAATTCTGAATCTAGAGAGTGGCAAAGTTGTAATTGAAATTTGTACTGCTGATAATCACTGTGACTGATTGATTCTGTCTGGCACTGACTGGTACTGATGAAATAACCCGAAATCTGCAGAGAAACTTGAACCAATAATAACTTGTTGAGAAAAAGACTTCCTGTTTATAAAAGCAAATTATCTGATGGCTATCCTTGAACCTATCTTTTGTTCATTCTTGAAAGAATCCAATTAAAATTATGTCTTCAATAGCTTCAAAGCTTTAACCCATGGTACAATTCTTATTTGTGTGAATAAATGTTCTGGAGGTGAACACAAAAAGGAATCATTAGATTACTGGCCATTAATGAATGTCATTAACCAATGCGAGATGACCCACCAGTGATGTCAATGAGCCTCAAATTACCTATAGTACATCCTAACATGTACGAATAAAGGTCTTGGGGTCGAGTCAATTGTAGGATTTATCAACCAAGAGACATTTATGTATTCCCATGGTTGTTAGCAAGAAAATCTGCCATTGAGGCATGCAGATCCCTGGGTACTAAGTAGTCTCTAATCTCTACTCTAGATAAGGTGTTGGTGTTGATGGAGTGAAACTTGTTGGAAGGTGGACCTTAATGTATCCCACATCATCCAACGTGAGTGCAGATAGAAATTTTGCAGAGAATAATTTTGTGGGACAGTAATGACTTACTTGTGGATTTTATGAACCCAAGTTAGTATATGCTCATTGCTTTCTCATGTTTTGAGAGTCTGAGAAAATGCTAAAAGAAAACTCTAGGGGGGTTTCTTTCCCATCATAATCTATCAGGCCTGGTAAAGAATAATCCTATCCCTGATAAATGCCCCTTTCATACTTTAATGAGCAATTCAAAGGGAGAAAACAAGCTCAAATTTATTAATTTCAAAACAAGACAATGTATATTGATAAGAAAAATTCATAAAATAAAATGATCTTACCTTCTTACCTATTGCGAAAAAGTGATGAAGTTCAATTCTGTACTTGCTTTAAAAATCCTGTAAAACTGAAAACAATATGTCAACATATCCAAAAAATTCTTTTATATATATATATTTTATTTTTATTGAAATTTTAATTATTTACAAAATCTTGAAACAACAAAAATAATCAAGGATTAGTAGGAGGAGAAGACTCTTCTCCTACTATCTTTATTTCTGGTTGTTTAGAGATTTCTTGTAGAAAATCATTTCTTGACAAGGGTTTGTTATACACTTTTAATCGATGTCCATTTACTACAAAGGAATTTTGAGAGTCATCTATGGTGTTGATTCTAACAGATCCATTATCAAAAAAAGTTTCCACTTCATAAGGTCCCAACCATCTTGTCGTAAGTTTTCCTTTGAAAGTTTTATATTTGGAATCAAAGAGCAATGCCAAATCCCCTGGTTGAAAATTCTTTTTCTTAATGTATTTATCATTCCATTTGCTACGTTGATTTTGTACAAGGATAGTTCTTTGAAGAGCATCTTGCCTAATTTCTCCCAATTCATTTAATTGCATAATTCTTTGTTTTTGTGCCTCATCCAAATTCAAACCCAATTCTATTGTTATGCAGAAGGTATGAATCTGAAATTTTATGGGAAGGAGAATTTTCTTGCCAAATACCAATTCATAAGGGGTATGACCAGTGGTATTTCTCCATGTAGTCCGGTATGCCCATAAATCCTCTGGAGGTCTATCAGCCCAATCTTTGTGATGTAAATGTATTGTCTTGGTCAGAATAGCTTCTAGAACTTTATTCGTGGATTCCACTTGCCCGTTGGCTTGTGGATGGTATGGGGAAGACATACAGTGTTTTATCCCATATTTATCTGTGAGTTCCTTCATCAACTTAGAAGTGAATTGAGCACCTTGATCAGTAACAATCTCTCATGGAACACCAAAGCGGGTAAAGATATCTTCATAAATAAATTCAACCACTGATGTCTCAGTTACTTGATATAAGGATTTTTCCTATACCCACTTGGTTACAAAATCTCTACAAACCAAGATGTACTTCTTCTTCCTTGAGATTGGGGAAATCGGTCCTACAAAATCAAGTGCCCATTTATCAAATGGTTGAATCACAACCTGTGGTCATAAGGGCATCTCATCTGCTACGGTAATTATTTCCATCCTCTGACAACTATCACAACTTCTTACATATTTTGTTGCATCCTTAAACAGTGTCGGCCAATAATATCCTAATTGTAAGACTTTATATGCTGTTTTCTTATCAGAGAAATGTCCTCCACATGGCCCATCATGACAGGCCTGAAGGATATTGGGAATCTCATCTTCCCGAATGCATCTCCTAATGATCATATCAGGACTTGTATGGAAAAGATCACTTCCTATCCAAGAATAATAAGCACTTTGCTGGACAATTCTTTTCTTTTGTGGTGATGACAAATGAGCTGCCAGTCTCCCTGTAGCTAAGTAATTTTCCATATTTGCAAACCAAGGGGTCTTAATAGCTACTGCAAATAGATGTTCATCAGGGAAATTATCATTCACTAGAATGTCAGTACTATATTGAGGAATACGAGAAAGAAAATCCGCAACTACATTTTCTTTTCCTAGCCGACCAACTATAGTGATGTTAAATTCTTGAAGTAGCAAAATCCATCGTGTAATTCTTCCGGTAGTAACTGGTTTGTTCATCAAAAATCTAATAGCAGAATGGTCGGTATGTACAAAAACCTCATATCTAGTGATGTAATGACGGAATTTGTTAATGGCATGAACTATAGCCAAAAATTCCTTCTCTGTTACAGTGTAGTTCAACTCAGGAGGGGTAAGGTTTTTGCTGGTAAAGTAAATTGCATAGTTTTGTTGGTTTTCTTTTTTTCCAAGAGCTCCTCCTAAAGCAGTGTCTGAGGCATCAGTTGAAATATGGAAAGGAAGAGACCAATTTGGTCCTCTTAGAATAGGTGCCATGGACAATTTTTCTTTCAAATTTTCAAAAGCATTCTGACAATTGTTATCCCAACAAAATTCTGCATCCTTTGCTAACAATTTAAACATGGGGCTAGCTATCTTTGTAAAGTTTTCAATAAATCGATGATAATATCCAGCATGTCCCAAAAAACTTCACACATCTTTTTGGGTTTTCGGAGAGGAAAGTATAAATATCACTTCAATTTTAGCTGGATCAACTTTAATTCCCTCTACAGACAAATGATGACCCAACACTATTCCCTCAGTTAATAGCATTTTACATTTTTCGTGACTAAGGGATAAATTTGATTCCTGACAGTGAATCAAGACTTTCTCAATATTACTTAAGGATTCTTCAAAAGTATTACCATAAATAGTAAAATCGTCCATGTACACTTCCACACAATCATGAATTAAGTCAGCAAAAATCCCAAGGACTGCTCTCTTAAATGTAGTAAGATCATTGCATAGTCCAAAAGGTAGCACTTTATAAGCATGAGTGCCCCAAGGAAATGTAAATGTTGTTTTGTCCTGGTCTTCCAGAGCAATTTGAATCTGATTGTATCCACTATATCCATCGAGAAAGGAAAAGTATCTTTTTCCAGCCAAGGTCTCCAAGACCTGATCTATAAAAGGCAAGGGAAAGTAGTCCTTCAGGGTTGCCTTGTTCAACTCCCTAAATTATACACACATTCTCCATTTCCCTATCATTTTCTTAGGTACCACAACAAGAGGTGAAACCCACTTGCTGTCAGAAATTGGATAAATGAATCCTACATTTAATAATTTCTGTAACTCTTCTTTCACAAAATCTTTTAGGATTGGATTCATACGCCTTTGTGGTTGTCTTATTGGGGTTATCTCTGGTTGGATATATATGTGGTGAATACAGGTGTCAAGATGCACTCCTCTCATATCAGTGTACTCCCATGCAAATGCCCCTGACTGTTCTTTCAAAAGATTTGTTAACTGTTCCTGTTGGCTGAGACTTAATTTAGAATTGATGTATAGACATTTGCCTAGGTTGGGTTCTATTGGAATGGTATATGACCCCGGATGCTCATCAATGGTGAAAACCATAGATGGTGAAAACGAGAAAAATGACTCCGCTCTTGAAATTCCTCTCGTATTGAAAATATGTTTGTGGAAACTTGACATTTTCTATCACAGAAAGAAATTGGCTTAAAATATCATCCTCTGTTGGTTCTTGTAGCGTGTGAAATTCATCAACAGAGAATAATGATTCTTCCTCATCATTCTCATGATAGGGACATTTTAGCCACCATAATTCTTCTGTAACCAGTTGAGCGGGTGGAAAAAGAGTAAGCTTCTGTGAAGAAATGCCATTTGAGATGAACATATCCCCACCACGACATCCTATGAAAGCATTGGTCGTAGCCAACCAAGGTCTCCCTAAAATGATTGGATGGCCTTTCATGGGATCCTTTGAATGAATAATCATGAAGTCGACAGGATATTCCCACGAAGCTAATGTAAAAAGAATGTCATTGAGGACCCCAATAGGTTTTATAGTTGTTCTGTTAGCAAGTTCAAGAACTATAGGGGTAGGGCGAAGGAATTGACTTAGTGGCAACAGTTCAACTGTATTGATAGTCATTATATTAATGGTTGCACCTAAGTCGACTAAAGTGTTACCAATAGAAACATCGTTGATAGTAACTGAAACTATTGGGTTCCCGGGGTTGGCATACTTCACAATCTTAGGAGCTTCAGAAATACAATTCGATGACTGGCCTACTAGGTGTATCGTGGGTGGATCTTTCTGTTTTTGACCTAGTTTCTTAATGCATAGTTCTTTAATGGTCTTGGTGTACATTGGAACATCTCTGATCACTTGTAACAATGGAATCTTAAAAAAGACATTTTTTAGTTCATTCATGATGTCAAACTCAGATTGAGCAATTGGTTTTTCAATGAGCAACCTCTCAAGAAAAGGAGGTGTTCGAGGAACCTGAGATTGTATGTTATGCTGTGATTCAGATACTTTATTCTTTGGAATGATGACATCTTTCAAAGATGCCACATTTGATAAATCATCTATAGGTTCTTCTTCATGTTATTGGATAATTACCTTTGGTGCTATTCTTGTTACAAGATGAGTCTTATTTAAAGTTTTCCCAGATCTTAACTATATTTCTTGTATGGAAATGGGGTTTATGGTGTAAGCTGGGTAGTTTTGAAAATCAACACTATGGAGTGGCAGAGGTGGTATGTTGTTAGGATTTGGAATGGGTTGAGTGGGTAATATGGTGGGACGAGGTGGATTCTGAGGCTGCTGAGGAGTTTGTTGAATAGGTGGTAAAGGAGGTGGAGTAAATCCAGGCAATAGCTGATGCATATTTGGAGGGTATTGAGTACATGGATTTTGGGGAATTGGTACTGCATGTTGCTGTTGGTTATTTCCATAATTATGTTCTCTCTGTTCCTGGTACCAAGGTTGAGTAGGGACATTTTGCTGAGGCCAATTTGGCCAGTTCCATGGATGTTGTTGTTGTTGAGAGAAGGGTGGATAGTAGCCAGAAGGTTGTGGGGATGGTTCTTGATACATATTCGAGTTCCTAGGTTGTCAAGGCCTTTTAGGTGAAGATGGAGTCCCTGGAGCTTCCCCTCCCTTGAATATAGCTTGCAATCCTAGTAAGGATGGACAATCTTATGTTTTATGATTTTCAGTACATATTTCACATACAGAAACATTGTCCAAAGGACATTCTTGTAAAGGATGCCTTTTTCTGCATTTTGGACAGAATATGCTTAATATAGGGTTTTCCTCTTCCTTCTTTTTCTTAATCTTTAGAGTTTCTAACTAAGATCCAATCGTTCCTAAAATGTTTGTTTTAAAATTTTCCAAGAGGTTTCCCAATTCAATTCTAGTAACTCCACCAGATGTGGGTACTTTGGTGTTTTTGTTGACAGATTCTCTCACACTTTTTGTCGTTTTCCCCCTACTTCTCGAGTAAGTTCTACATAGTTCACTGAGTGCTTCAAATTCTTTTTGATAAATGCCTCCTGAATCCATTAAGTTGAGAGTGTCAATGTACTCATCTGAAACCCCTTTTAAGAAAAGAGTCTTGATTGCTTCATCTTGGAGATCATTATATTTGGATTTTTGAAGAGTATATGTAAATCTTTCTAAGAAATCTTCAAGGCTCTCTTCATCTTGTTGTTGCATTTTAAAAATATCATTTCGAGAATCCTTGGGTCTACAATAGTCTTGGTACTTCTTTAAAAAAAATTCCTTCATATCTTCCCAAGATCTAATGTTGTACTCTCCTAAACTCATGAACCAACGTAATGTAGAATCTTTTAGGGTAGCAGGAAACAATTTCAGCTTATGTGCATCCTAGAGATAATTATAACTCCTGCACAAGATATCAAACTCAAAAAGAAGACATATGGGTCTTCACTACTTTTCCCATAAAAGGTTGGTAGTGCCGAAGGTGGGATATTTTTCATATTGACATTCTGGACTAAATCCAAAATAGGAAACCCAAAGGTGGTTTCTAGTCTTAGCTCAGTCTCTACTTGTTCTTCTTCTCCATTTTCAACATGAATTTCCCCTCTTTCTCTTCTATCCAATTCTCTCTCTCTTTCTGCCATGTTAAAAGGATTACCAAAAATTGTATATGCAATCTGATCTTTCTTTGGTGAGGGTGTGAAGTCCCACCTCTCTGGATTCTTTTTGACAGAATTACTATCTTCTATTGGTTCTTTTGAGGATCATATTACCTTTGATTCAACAGTTGTAGTTGTTGTTTTTGAAACTATCGTGTCAGGGTTCCTGAAATTAGCTTGCACTTCTTCTGGATTAACTGTGTCAACCGAGTTTGGATCACCAGGAATTTGAATTTGCTGGTATGTGGTGTTTCCTAGTTCTATGTTTTGCTCTATGGTTTCCTCAGCCAGAGTTCTAGTCTCAGTTTCTATTTCTTTTTGGGTGGAGGTTTCTTCTTTTTGTTGTTTTGAGTTTCCCCTAAATCTACCTCTATGATCTCTATTTTTCATGAAAACATACTAGAAAAAAGAAAAACCAGGATTGAATTTCAGAGGAACTTGTGATAACAGATGTGTCGGTTCTCACCCTTTGTTTCACAAATCCTCTTTCGTCAACCTGCTAACATACCACACCAACCCAAATACATTTAAGAAAATAACCAAAACAATTATCTAACTTACCTTCTAAACAACTCCTCGACAACGACGCCAAAAATGTCAGGCTGTTGTATTAAAGATTTTAATTACTTGAAAACACTAAATTGTCAAACCAAGGTAAGTGAACTTAGAGCTGCTACACTATATGTGCTGGTAAGATTCTAACTCCTACTTAAAAGTTATTCTGAGAAGAAAACATAAACTCACTCTTATAAACTGAATCCTAATGATTATCTTAAAACTAATCATATCTTATCTAATTAATCAAATGGAAACAGTTCTGTGTTAAGCAAATGTATTTCTATTCCTAATCTAAAGAAATCACCCAAGGCTATCTACCACTATTTTAAATATCTAATCATCAAAATATCTATCTGAACCATAAAAGAAAAAACATTTTAGAATCTTCTTATTTAATCTAAGTATCAAGCAGTTCTAAATATACCAAAGATGAAACTAGTAAATGTCCTATTTTACCCTACAAGTACTGGAAGCTTCCTTTAATCAGACCATAAGCTAGCTATCCTAACGAAACAAAGTAAGTCTAAACTCAAATTATCTTTAAATCATGATCAAACTGGAAACTGGAAAACATAGCAAATCTAGATTAAGCACTTGGTTCATTCTTCAAATTCTACAATGGAAAATAACTCATTCCAACATTCAACGATCTATAAGATAATATCAAGCTGGGAATGAACTAACAAAAAATAACTAAGCCATAATTTAGCAGAGTAAATTCAAATGAAAAACTAACTCACATGCAGATTCTAGAACTAAAATAAACTAACTATACTGTGGGAAAAGAGACAGTGAATTGAACCCATTGGTGGGCCCAACCAAGAGGTGCAATCGCCCTAAAACGAAACCAGAGTTACTCAGATTATTCCATACATAACTGTTTCATAACTCACGCTCCATAATTCATAAACAAACTTAAATCATTTAATAGAGAATAACATAACGCATAGCAAATTGTATTATCAGAAATCGTATCACATAACATATCATAACCAACATTTCTTGAGAGCGATCTGAGTTTATATAGATCCTCCCCAAAATATTCTTGAACATAGGTGCATTAATCTAAGTGAATCTTAGATCTGAAAATGATTCATAGTCAGTTAAAACTAATTTCACAGCTTCATGACACGCAGTGTCAAGAAGCGTGGATCATAAAGCATCATAATAAAACATTTCTACAATTTCGCTCTGAGTCATCACATTGAGTTATGACTCAATCAATCATATGAATCGGACTGTAAATCCAATCTAGCCATGTCATGCAAGTCTTTGACACCTCCACTAAGTGCGAGCAGGTACCTGGTACTGATAAGTCTATTTCAAGTGATCAAGTACCTAACTCATATCACATTAGTACCAATCTTAGTTTAAAATATCAAAATACATTAAAAATAACTTGAATCATAGGAATACCTTGAATAGCTCCATTTAGGGCAAAAGGATGTAAAATGTGTCATGGTAAGGCTAGAAGGAAATGATACTGATATGAAATGGGGGTATATCTGACATTATATAGGCAAAAATATGGTCAAAATTGGAGACTAACAAAGATCTAGAAAATAAAGATGCAAATAATAACTAGGGATGCATCCCAAAGGAAAATAACCTAGATAGAGGAGAAGGTGAATGCGTTTCTGATTGTTATCTCACAAGTTGTAGGTTGGGAAAATCCTGACCCAACCACCAAAATGGCAACAAATTTAGTGAACACCTACCCACTGTCACGTTAGGATGTTATTTCTGCCACTTTAGAGATGAAATAATAACCTCAAGGGGGGATATCTGTGATAGTGAGATGTATGAATGGATGCCCCTAGAGGTCAGGTCACTAAGTGAAAAAGGGTCTTGAATGAGGTCTTGGTGGTGGCGAAAGTTTTCCAAGAGGTAAGAGTCCCTGTGAAGAGTGGTGTACCTACCCGAGACACAAGAACAAGACAATATATGCATATAATGTTAGGTGGAAAAGCATGTTAAGATTGCTGTCCCTGATTACAGCAGTAAATAATGATATATATCAGAAACAAAAATATAGTAAGAGCTGCAAATAAAGATGTTGAAAGTCTAGTTAAATAAGCAAGAGACAAGCTAGTAAATACTAGTTTAACCCAAGAATGAAAGAGAAAGACTTTAGCTTGGAACAATGACGAAATGAAATAGTATTGCAGAGATATAATTTGAGCCTTATGTATGTAGCAAACAACTTGTTACAGCAAGGAAATCAGCCATGGAAAATCACAAGTAATCCACCCAAAAGATGCGCTAGGCCTAGTAAATTGTAGGGTTAAATTATTTGAAACTTTTGACAGTTAAATTGTGAGTTATTTAAGAAAGTGTTTAGGGTTTGTTGCAGCCCTAATGGATGTAGCATTAAACTTTTTACAACAGAAATTTTTTTGGCTAAAATAGGATGCCCTTAGGGCACAAGAATGCTTATAACATGTAGAAGAAATTCCAACTTGAACAATTCCATTATCTCGTAGTTTTATGGATCCCAATGCAATGATTTATTTCTCCAATGCAAGAGACTAGTGCCTTTAACTATTGGGTTATGGAGTCTTTAAAAGTGAAAGAGCTAGTTATGCTACCTCCTTGAGGGTGTAATCCCTTTTACTTTCCAAGTTAAGAAAAGATAACTAAGGAAAACCCTAGGAGGGTCTAAACCCTTTTACTCCTCCTAGTATTCCTTTGTGCAACAACTTATGAAAAAAAAAAAGATGTCCTAAGTGGGGTTGTATGCACTTATACACCCCAAGAATATTAGAAAATTATACTTGTAACCAATAAAGAAGAAACAAAATGGATTCCTTACCTAGTGCAAGCATAAAAAAGACAAACTCCTTCTTTAACCAAGAAATATCCACCATAAAGAAAGAAAATCACTCGAACAGAGATATCGAATCACTTCCAGCAATAGCAAAGATAAACCATAGAAAGAGAATGTAAACAAAATATATGAAGATAATTTCCCAAAAAGGGCACAAATTTCAGACAAGTTTCCTTCTCCACATGGGAGAGCTATGTTATGATTTGAGATTCACATGATCTCTACTTATACAAAATGTTTAAAACATACTTTGTCCACTTAGTTAGGGTAAAACATAAGATAATGGGTCAAAAAACCTTATCTTACCCCTTAAACCAAATAATAATATTTAATTTACACTTTTTCACATTAGAAACCCTAAAATAAGATGATGTCACCCCTTCAGGGAAATGTTTTTGGCATATTTAGAAAATCGTTGGACTTGGGGATGGAACACTTGGCCTCCAAAGGCCTTTTCCTCACGCTCTATAGCCTTTTCCCAAAATTCAATGTGCTCTCTGTTACACATCAAAATTACCCACTTTGACAATGTCTCATTATCATTGTCGTAAGTGTTGCAAGTGTGCAAAATGTTGGCAAATATTGAACAAGCAACGAATGTGTGTTGATGGTTGTTGTCATTGATGGCAATAGTGGAGATGGAAGGATAAGAAGGATAAAATCCCTTGGGGATTCGGACGTAAAATCTCAGGAGGAACAACATTGAAGAAAATGCGCGCAGAAAAGCTCAAGATACAGGAGTTTGCAGAGAAGAACGGAGACAGAGATCCAGTGACCGTTGGATCCCATTCAAATTTACCGAAAGGCTGACAACCGTCAGATCTGCAGAAGTTGTGAGGGAGATAAGCCATCGGGAATCGATTGAAATGTCCAATTCACTTGACATAAAAAACCCCGAAATCGCGATATGTGATTTTGCGATTTGATCGCAGCCGTTAAAGCAAGTATGAGATCTGGACCGTTGATTTCCTTCATCGAAAATTGAGAATCGGGACTTTGAAATGTCCAATCCACTTAATATCAAGAACCCCGAAATCACGAAATGTGATTTCACGATTTAATCATAGCCGTTGAATCCAAAATGAATCTGAACCGTAGAATCTAGGTTGTGTCGGAGTTTCGGGGATCGGGATTTCAATATCCAAAGAACACAATGCAACGAAAACCCCGATTTAGCGATATGCGAAATCGCGATTGGATCTAGACTGTTGATCCAACTCACAATAGCAGACCACGTCAGCTAGGGACACGTGGCACAACCAGGGAATGACAGGTGTCAGGTAGATTCAACACTTCAGGCACATGTAAGTCTCGAATCAGAGTGACACGTAGCAGGATCTAACACGTGTCAAACTACGTGTGACGTCAGCAGAGGCATCGGCAATTGGGACTTTGAAATGACAAAGTCACTTGATATCGAAAGTCTCGAAATCCCGGAGGGATTGGTACCATCCATCTGAGGGATAGGTGTCGAAGATCAAGGCGTCGTCGGCATTTTGTTCATCGGGAAATCGGGGATCCTGTTGACAAGAGTTTTGTGCAAGTCAGAATCGCGATCTGC
>JASDQU011442334.1:23556-39239 GCA_032191745.1 Picea mariana | reverse complement strand
TCGACTGGCTCAGAATAATTTTCTAGCAATTTTGGCAATTTACTATTTTTAGCAGTTTTTAACTTCCAGGGCCATTTTGAGGGCCTGAATGAAGGTTTATCGAGATTGAGATTCTCAATGATATTCAAATTCATTATTTATACCCCACAATTCATCTCCTCGATGATACCTTTCCAACGAGCTATCATATGCCTAAAATGGAGATTGTATCCAAAAGTTACGACCCCGGGAAGTTGATGTACTAACTTACACAAATGGGGCCCACATGACTTTTGGCACTTCATCTCCTAGGGTTAGGTTTTTGAATGTATAGGGTTTTTGGCATTCCTGTTTATTGTAAAAAGGTCTTCAGAGCCTCATTGTAATCATCTTCTTGCGAATGTGAGTAACCGTCACATATCTTCTCAGAGATAAGATGCCACCATTCTATCGAGTCTTTCACTCTGTATTTTACAGTCTCTGTACATTTATTTCATTAATAGAAATCTATATTATTGTATATCTGTGTTTATGGTTGCATATCTAATATATTTTTATTATATTATTGAATATCTTTGATATCTCTGTGCATTTCTTTATTATATCTCCGATCTCATTTCATGTCGAGAATAATTCAGATCAGTGGTACCTGAGCAGGTTGTTGTTGATCATTTTTTCAGTGCATGTCCCCTATGAGGTCTGATTATAGCAAGTTGGGTCTCGAGCTTGTCTCTCTTGAGGAAAATCTCTCTCACACACCCAAGAAACCCTCAATAGCGGAGGAAAAGAAAAACGATGGAGTAGACAATCCTATCAATCTGTTCCTTGAGCAAGCTCTCACGCGACAGAGGGACGAAATGATGGAAAATTTTTCCCACACCCTTCAACACCTCCCAATAGCATCAGGCATAGCTTCATCAAGCGACCACTTTGGAGGCACCTCACCCTTTAAGGCATAGGTCAATTTTTATATTCTTATATTTGAAGGTCAGATAGATGAGGATGCCCTAGATAAATGGTTAAATATGTTAGAAGGTTATTTCTTTGTTCACAATTTTTCCGACAGAAAAAAGATCATCTTCACACTCCTTAAGGCTCTCCCCCATGTCAAACATTGGTGGGAAACTTACTAGGAACAGAGTTCCATAGAGGAGTCTGGAATATATGGGGCCGAGCCCACTTGGGATTTTTTTGTGGATGCGGTAAAGGAACACTATTCCCCTGTTGGCAACTATGAGGACCAGTACATGAGATGGACCACACTACGGCAAGAGAGGGGATAAGAAGTTCTGGAGTTCACCAATACCTTCCATACCTTGCGCACTAAGCTCAGTATCAAAGACTCTGAACGACATTTGGTTCTGAAATACCGTGGGGTTCTACATAGATACATCCAAACTGAAATGGAATTTCTGGACATCTCATCACTCGGTGTTGCCTATCAATATGTTGTTAAAATCGAGAAGAAAGTTAAGCACTAGAACACACGGGAGTTCGGGTCTGCAAATTCGCAACAAACAAAGTATGAAAAATACATTCCTAACAAGCAGTCTCCTGAAAACCATTCCAATCCATAGGAAAAGAAGGGCCATGGGAAGACAAAGAAGGACACCGGAAAATGGTGTGATTTCCACAAAATCCCCTAGCACAACACCGATGAATGTTGCTCAAAACAGTCATTGGTGGCCAAGATCAAAGACAAGGAGCCGAACCCTGATTCATAATTTGATTATGAAAATATTGGTAAAGGACAGATCATTGACGCAGACCCCACTGTTATTGTTGCGACCGCAGAAATTCAACCATAAGAACTAATAGATCCTGAAGAGGGGGAGCACCTTTTTCATTCACAGATGTGGGTGAAGGGAACACCGCTGCATTTTATTGTTGATATCGGAAGCCAAAAGAACCTCATCTCAGCAGAGGTAATCAAACAATTGGTATTGCCGACAAAACCACACCTGCAACCATACAACATCAGGTGTCTTCGGCAAGGATGAGATCTCTGTGTCAGCCAACAGTGTCGATTGTCATATGACATCCAACCCTTCAAGGATGAGGTATTATGTGATGTTTCCCCACTGGATTTCTGTGATGTTCTCTTTGGCCAACCATATATGTGGAGACGCCATGCTGTTTATGTGTCTCGACTCCATAGTGTCATTGTTACTTTGGGGGGGCATCTCTACAGGATACCAGAGGTATTTCCAACTATTGTTCCACCTAAAAAGTGTCTCAAGGTAATATCTCATATTGCAAAATTCAGCTTCTTCACAATCTGTTCAAAAGGGGAACAAAATGACACTGCAACCACTATAGCCTTGCCCCCTGCACCTTCTATCCAACAGAAGCAGGTTCACAAGGTTGCATAAAAGTGCAAATATTCCTTTGCACACCGTCCTCTCATGTAGCTCGACTTGTTGAGCAGCTTCAACTTCAACAGGTTCATGACATACTTCCACAAACTAAGTAGCGCGATGTCTCCAACAATACAAGCAACTCACCAAGATTGAGATTCAACAGATGCTTTTCCCTCTCCCCCGGGAACTCAACGCAATGGATACCATTGCTTCCTAAGGAGGGAGGATTGAGCTAGGTGGATATCGGTGACCACCCACCTTTTTCAACTGGCTCAGAACAATTTTCTGGCAGTTTTGGCAATTTACTATTTTTAGTAGTTTTTAATATCCGGGGCCATTTTGAGGGTCCAAATGAATGTTTTTCAAGATATAGGTTCTCAATGATAATAAAATCCATGACTGGGCCCCCAAAATGAATCTCCTCGATCATACCTTTCCAACGAGCTATCATACGCCTAAAACAGAGATCGTATGCAAAAGTTACGACCCCGGGAAGTTGATGTACTAACTTACCCAAATGGGGCCCACATGACTTTTGGTGCTTCATCTCCTAGGGTTAGGTTTTTGGATGTCTAGGGTTTTTGGCATTCCTATTTATTGTAAAAAGGCCTTCAGAGGCTCATTCTAATCATCTTCTTGTGAATGCGAGTAGCTGTCACATCTTTTCTCAGAGATAAGCTGCCACCATTCTATCGAGTCTTTCACTCTATATTTTACAGTCTCTGTACATTTATTTCATTAATAGAAATCATGTATTGTTGTATATCTGTGTTTATGGTTGCATCTCTAATATATTTATGTTATATTATTGAATATCTGTGATATCGCTATGCATTTCTTTATTATATCTCTGATTTCATTTCGCGTCGAAAATAATTCGGATCACACAACCTCAATACAATGTCGCGCAGTATAATCAGGCACTTTAGTATAATGCACCGAGAGGATATAGAGTAGGATATGGAAATGGACGATGAGAAAGAGGAGGTTTCTAATGAGGTAGAGGACCAGTGGTGTGTCACAATTTTCAACAGTTGGGACATTATGCAAGAGAATGTCCACTTCCACCAACAACTTGTATGTATTGTCGCGCATCGGACCATGATACAGAAGAATGTCCAACACTACTAGTAAATATCCAGGATAAGAGGAGCCAGAACAACCAGAATGTTCAGTGGATTTCGGCCGAAGCAAGGGATGAAGGATGAAAAATTAATATAGTTATTCATGGAGGAGATAAAACAGGGGACGTTGTTGTTCGACAAGAGCCAGCACAAAATCAATGGGTGAAAAAGAACACCGAACCAAGAAAGCAATTCGACACACAGAAGGAAAATTATCTATTTAAGCAAGCATGACAAGAATTCCAAAAGGAAGATATTGCGATGACTTCAATTGCACAACAACGTAAGGAAGCACCAGAATACGAAATGCCTCTGTTATTGGATCATACCAGTGAAATACCTTCCATGGGACAAGTAAGTACAATCAAAGTATTTTTACAATCATGTGTAAAGGTATTAAGTGATCCACCAGCTGTGAAAATATTGCAAAATATACTAGAAAAATGTAGCATCGAGACAAAAGGAAAACTAGAACCAAAAAAGGTTAATCACCTACACACAAGAAGAAGAACAAGTAGGAATTTTAGCATGAATTCCAACATAGGATATTTCAATATGAGAGACATCATACTAGATCTAGGATTGGAATTTAATGTATTACCAAAGAAGACATGGCAATGCATGGCAAAGCCCACATTAGGCTATTCACCTATTCAATTGAAACTAGAAAACCAACACAGAGTCCTACCAATAGGTATGCTGAAAGGAGTGACAGTAGACCTATATGGAGTGTGCACTAAAGCATATTTTTAAGTCATTGAAATAGTGGATGGCACAACACCTTACCCAACGTTGCTTGGTCTGGATTGGGCATTTGAAAACTAGGCCATAATCAACTTAAAGACCAGGAAAATGAAATTTGAGTTAGGAGAATACAGGTTCATCATGCCATTATATCCGTCGGAAGGGGAGAGGTCTGTAGAACCTATGTTCCTAGACTTAGAGGAAATTAGCCAGTTGTACAGAACAACTGCGCGCAATAAGGATTACGTGAACCCAACTGCAGATAGGATACTCAGTTGGCAGAGCATCACCTCATGTGAAACAGACTCAGATAACAGTTTAGAGAACTGACAACAAAGGGTACATGAAGTATTCACGAGAAGATGTGTAAGAATAGACCACACAGTAAGATGGGTAGGCACAGAAATCAGAGAAACACCTAGTTTCCACGGAATCAATGATTTGGAAAAGTTCTTAGCACAGTAAGAAGACGAAGTCTTAGAGAACCAGAGACTGTTATCACTTTATCTAGCACTTGAGATCACACGTGCAAGATGGTGGGGCGCACACAAAGATACAATCAAAGATTGGTACCAATGTAAGCGGTTACTGAGCATAAGGTTTGACGTAGAATAGAAAAACAACAAGTAGCAGAAGTATGATGGACAAAGGGAACCAGTGGAGCACTTGGTGAAGTGTAGAATGATGTGGAAAATAACACCCCCAGACAAATGGCCTCATCATTTTATACACACTCTAGAGAGCATACCACCAAAATGGTATACAGACCAGGAATTATGCAAAAGAACTACGACCTGGACGACATTGCAACAGAATTTTGCAGTCACTTTCTCATTTGAACGTGAGAACCCCAACATAGATGTAGCTCTCAAATAGATAAGAGGAGTGATATTCATCAAAGAACCAGAAATAGAACTGATCCCAGAAGAACAACAATGGAACAAACATACAGTCAAGACACTATTGTCATGTTACCATGTACAAGAGGAATCATTGGATAAAGATGATCTGTGTGATATTCATATTGAAGAAGCAGAAGGAGAAAGAGATGTGGAAGGAACACCCATATAATCATAAGTCATTTTCACAGCGATAAAAGTAAATAAAGTCAACATTAGGACAGTCAAGAATCCCAAGATGGCCAACATTGGAGATTATTGGGATGAGGAAATAGTGGAAAGCATAACAAAGTTATTGCGCGAATACAACAACTTGTTTCCCACAACATTTAAAGAGATGAAGGGTATATTTAGAGAGTTAGGAGAGATGAAGATTCCACTCAGACCTGAAGCAATATCGATCAGACAACGACCATATAGACTGAACCCAATATATAAGAAGAAATTAAAAGCTGAGATCGACAAGATGCTCAAAGCCGACATCATAGAACCAGTTGAAGAATCTGAATAGATAAGCTCGATGGTAGTACAGTACACAAAAGAAGGAGGGATAAGGATATGTGTCGACTTGAGGAATTTGAACGATGCATGCCTACATGACCCATTCCCTACACCTTCCACGGATGGAGTGTTAGAAAACGTAGGATGACATGAAGCTTACTCATTCATTGATGGATTCTCAGGCTACCATCAGATCAAGATAGCACAAGAAGATAGATACAAGACCACGTTTGGGATAGAGTGGGGATCCTACTAGTACACATTCAAGGGAAACGTGACACCTACCTCGGGAAACATGTCATGTATTTAGGTGGTTTTTTCGGCACATAGTTTTTGTCGATGGTTTTCTATTTCCAGTTAAGGAATTAGGGCTTTGGACTAATCCAGGTCATTGGGTTAGGGTTTTGGATGCTGCTGGCTCCTATATGTATATTGTATTGTAAACANTCCTTGTTTGGGTTTCCAGGGGAAAAATCTCTGTGTAATGTTTGCATTTGCCATTGTATCTTTTCTATTCTTTTATGAATATCTGTTTACAGTAGACATTGTACAAGGTTAGAATTTAAAAAAAGACCATGTAGAAGCCTTAAGCCTAATGCTAGAAAGATGTAGGCAATACCAGATATCACTGAACATAAATAAATGCATATTCGGAACACCATTTGGGATAATATTGGGCCATATCGTATGCAAACAGGGTTTATTAGTAGATCCTGCAAAGATTGCAGTAATTGTTAACTTACCACCGCCAAAAATAGTCTGTCATCTAAGAGAGACGTTGGGACACATAGGATACTATAGGAAGTTTATCAAAGGGTACACACAGATTACTACACCAATGGAAAAGCTGCTAAGAAAGGACACAAAGTTTCAGTGGAAAGATTATTGTCAACACAGTCCTGATACCCTAAAGGAAAATATGGTCAGTGCACCAATATTAGTCTTTCCATATTAGGAGAAGACATTCCATTTCCATGTAGATGCATCAGCCATATCACTTGGAGCTATCTTGGCGCAGCCAGGAGTGGGGGGCTTGGATCACCTGATAGCATTTGTGAGAAGAAATCTATCAGAGTTGAAAAAAAACTATAATACGATAAAAAGAGAAGGCATAGTTATGGTCTATACACTGCAAAAGTTCAGACACTACTTATTGGGAAAACACTTTAAGATGTTCACAGATCACTCAGCCCTAAAATACCTAGTCAACAAGCCAGTGTTGGAGGGGGAGAATCTGTCAATGGTTACTACTGTTTCAAGAATTTTTCTTTGAAACAATCATCAAGCCATGGAAATTGAATATAGGACCTGACCACTTATCAAGGGTCACAAATAGAGAAGAACCTATGAATTTAGAAGACAACTTTCCATATGCACAATTATTCACAATCCAGATCACTGATGAATACTTCAAATATATCATTTAGTACTTGAGAAGAGGTACTACGCCGCAATATTATAGCACCGTGCAGAAGAAAAAACTAGTAGTTCATGCTACCAACTATCAACTGAATGCAGGACACCTATACAAAATGGGTGCAGATATTATCTTGCGAAGGTATGTGTTAGAACATGAAATACCATGAGTTTTAACAGAATCCCATGAGGGAATAGCAGGAGGACATTACGCAGGCAAAGCTACCGCGCAAAAGGTATTGTGCGTAGGACTATGGTGGCCAACGATTCACAGAGAATGTTACACATTATTTTCATCATCCCTATGACCGTTAATGATGTAAACCTATCTGTTTCCTTCAGAAGGGTCAGTGGCCTAAGTTCCTGAAGAAAGAAGGGAGAAGAACTTTTCTGAGAAAAGAAGTTGCATTTTCCTTTGTAAAAACCCTATAAAAAAGGAAGTTCGTAGGCTGCTATATAGGCAGGGTGAGAGAATGCCTGATTCTCGAAGGTTGCACCATATCTGGGTTGTGAGAGGTTCGTAGGTTTCTCTATAGGGAGGGTGCGAGAATGCTTACACATGGGAAAAATGAGTGTTTTCTTGAATCTTCTAGAAGGAGAAAATTTCATGGTGAGGTGGCATCCGAATGGTTTGGATCTTACTCACTTTCATGATTTAGTGGGATCATTCTAACCTCCGAACCTTATCCTCTTCAACTTATAAAAGGAGAGGAGCTCTCATGGAGAAAGTTAGCTTTGGAGCTTTTGGGATTGGCTAAGTTGGATTTGGCTTGGAATTATTAGCTTGGTTAGAGTGGTTTTGAGTTTTTCCTTTGTCAAGATAGATTGTGAATATTATCATATATGTTCTCTTAGAATTCTTGGAGTGAAAGTGTGTGGGGAACGAAGGACAGTTGGAAGGGACCTTACGATATCAAGGCCATGGTTGTAATCTCTCTTTCACATTTAATATGATTCTTTCCTATAAATCTTGTTGTGCTTTATTGTATGATTCCTTGATCACATACATAGGTTTATATTGAGTTTATGCTATTGCTATCACTTTGGTTGGTTGCGTTCTTTTGCAAGTTCATCATTGTATGAGCATTGGAATGGAGCTAGGATGGCGATGGCGAGAGGAAGCGACATTTAAATGGTATGTCACCCATCCTTCTTTAGTTAGTAAATTCAACATTTAAAACTTAAGGAAAGCATCATGTTCTAGTGTGTTTTGTTCTAGATCTAGGTGGATCTAGGGAGATCAGTTAGTGTCCGCACCTACCAATTTATCCGATAACAGAGACTCGAAGGAGTATTGTCAAAGATGCCATGTTTTTCAAAGGGTAAGAAAACCCAATGGAAGGGACAAGATGCCATTACAATCACAGGTAACACTCCAGGCATTCGATAAGTGGGCAGTAGAATTTGTGGGACCAATCAACCAACTGGAAAAAAGAATAGGAGCAAGGTACTTTATCATCGCGATAGAGTACCTAACAAGATGGGCAGAAGCCACACCAGTAAAGGATTGCAGCACATAAACATCAACACACTTCTTATTTGAGCAAGTGATCACTAGATTTGGGTGGCCAAGAGTTTTGATGAGAGACCAAGGAACACACTTCATAAACAACACCATCAACACTATGACTAAAGAGTTTGAAGTCCATCATCAAAAGAGCACACGATATCACCCACAGGAAAATGGCACAGTAGAAAAATTTAACAAAATCCTGCAAAATGCACTGAAAAAGATTTGTAATGTCAACAGGTACTACTGGGACCTCAAAGTACCAGCAATATTATGGTCTTACAGGACTACGTGCAAAACATTGACAGGGCACACACCACTTAAATTGGTTTATGGCCAAGAATCAGTGGTGCCATTAGAATTTTTAGTACCAATCCTGCGCGTAGAAACAATTTCACAAATGATAGAATGAGGTGTAGTACAGGAGAGACTGAACAGTTAATAACCATGGAGGAATATCAGATCTTAGTAGGATTCCACCAACAAGTTCAGAAAGCAAGGGACAAAGCTTGGAATGATAGACACATAAAGAAGAAAAATTTCAAGGAAGGAGATCTAGTACTGATGTATGACAACAAATCGCCCCACCACCCAGGAACACTAAAAATGCACTAGATAGGACCATACAAAGTACAATATGTCATAGATGGAGGATTTGTACAATTAAGAGATTTATCAAGCACAGAACTCAGAGGAATGATCAATGGGAGTGAACTGAAGTTGTACAAGGAAATTCGACCACCCACCGCATGGTATATATATATATATATATATATTATAATTACTACCAATAGATGTGCAGTGCGCTAGAGGAAGAAAAGGCATGCACACTTAGGAACACAAAATCGACAAGGAGAAGAAAAACAGTCACATACAAAAGGGAAAGAAGCTGTAAAAGGAAAGTAGGCAAAACCAGTACGACATGAAAACACTAGGCATAATTAAAGGATGATAAGGACTGATGGGATGCCACATTAATCACACCAACTAGAGATGGAAAGGCAGAGTAATGGAAAGTACGAAACTGATGGAGGTGCATTGAAACTATAATTAAGGTGCATTTAACCCACAATTAAGGAAGCATCCTCAACAAGATTCATGGGAAACCCATACAACACACGGACGTGGGAGAAAACATTCTATTCGCGAAAAGAGAGAAGAAAGAGAGAGATAGGGGATAAACAACACATAGTGAGTTCACAAATATAATAGATACCATTCCAATTCAACAAACATTTGACATATACCTCCATGGCACCACCAAAGCAAGCAGAAGCGAGCCAGACCACCAGAAAAACCAGAGTTCATACCAGATCATGCGTACAGGTGGAAGGAGGTGAACAACAACCATTGGAGATCATTAATGTCAAAAAAATTCCATCTCCAGACACAACACCTGTGAAACCTACACCAATAGTGGAAGAAACCCAACATTCTGCACCAGAGGGCTTAAGTATAGATATACCGGCAGAGGAACAGTAGCAGTCGAACCAGGACACTGAAACCCTGAAGGAGGTGGAACTAGAGAACACTGAAGCAGATCCAAAATTCAATGGGAGGGCGCCAAATCTGGAAGCATCAATCGAGCCAGATGATTCTCAAAGGACCATATCAGGCCACCCACCAGAAGGAATAGTAGAAGATGTCACAGGTTGGCCAGAATGGTATACTGAGGAACAACCGAAATTCACTAGAACTTCGAGCCAGCCACCACCATCGAAGAAAGAAAAGATACAGATACCCAGGTCACCTCACAAGAAACCTTACGCAAAAATCATTCTACCACAGATACCAGATGGGGTACAAGTAGGATCAGACGTTCTAGGTGATATAGGGAAGCTCAAATAATCCGACCACAATATAGCAGACACATACAGGTTTTCGAAACTTGAAAAGAGGGTATACGTACTGACTGTGGGCATGAATCAGTTTGGGGAACTGATTGATCAACTACTCTAATGGGCAACAGGGTTGGAGAAGACAGGAATTTTAGGTCTAGTGGACCTACCACATTTTGGTAGAGGTTAGCACGCAATCGCGTGCATCAAACAACTGTTAGCAGTCACACATGGTAGGGACATCTGGTTGGACAAGCTTGTCTCGATAGATGTAGAGTTTATTGAAAACATAATAGGATTTCCATCTCGTTGCATGGATCCAACATAGTTTCTGGATGAAAGAGCCGGGGATAAAGTGCTAGTAGAAGATATGAAGAATTAGTATGGTACCAACAGAGGGACATGATGGATCATTATCAAGAGGATCAACGATGCCGCAACACAATTGGGCATGAAAATATTAGCGTGCAAGCTGCTAAGAAAATGCCGCAGGGAGGAAGCTCTAGCTGGGGTTGCTGCAGGTGTAGCTCAGTGTGTAGAAGGAACCACATTGAGTTGGGCACCATACCTCTTGAACATATTCCTGGATGACTGCAAGGATGCGCAGGATCTAGGCACAGAGTTTCACCATTCATGGTTGATCATGTTAATCGCCTTCATGGGGTGGAGGAAACCAAGGTATGTAACGTTTTGTACCAGACCCAAACCAAACCAGAGAGCGAGATACTTACTGTCGAGGGCTACGTTGAATGTTAGTAACAAAAGGATGAATGGGTCCATATTTGAAGGATACCTACGCGACCTGCAACAAGCCATATCCAAGATGTGGAGAATAACACTAGAGGTTGTCCCGCGGTATAAAGACATTGCCAACTTCCAGGCCACATGACATACAATGTGGATATAGGTGAGGAACGATCCTAATAAGTAGTGGCTACAAATGTGCTACTACATCACCGAGGGTGACATTGACCTGGTGATCAAAGACTAGTAAGATGAATGGAGGATTCCAGCCATCACCCAGGATTTGTCGAAAAGGAAACCAGAAGAAGAGGTGGGGCAGGGAGAAATCGAGCCAAAGGAAATCCAAGTGACCAAGAGATGAAGAATGGCCAAGGAAAAACAACACAGACAAATGAAGGGCCAACGAAGACAGGGACCCAGAACGGGATGAAGGACAAGATGCAACTAGCCAAGGAGCAACAGAAACAGGCCAAGCTTGCACAAGGGACTGTAGCAAGTCCCAACCCATAGGAACCAGGGGGAAACAAGAGGAAAACCACACAAACAGGAGGCACGTGCAAGAAAATGAAGGCATAAAGAACACCCCTAGAGTACACGATCATATATGACAATGAACAGATGATAGCCCAAATGGTACAGGACTATCTAGCCGAAGATTTTGACCATGTTGTGTACCATAGGGATAGGATTTAGGAGGAGCTAGAAAACATGCGACAACTCCTCAAGAAAATAGGGGAAGTGCAGACAACAAACAGTAGGGGAACAGAGCCATCAACACCACAAAAAAAGAAAAGAGTGGAAGTAGAAGAATGAGATCCAGTCCACCCGTTAGTGCACCCGAACACAACATTCCACATCACACCCAGTATGCTATGCATGGATGAGATTGTGGGGCAAACTCCTCTGAAGGACTTAATCCAAATCCAACTAGTGTTGACGCGGATGAAAACCAAACCACTACACAAGTTGCAGGCTAGAATAAAACACAAGGTACAGTCTCGTGCACACAAAGACTTAGTCGAATTGCAGCGAGCAACAGAGAAGTGGGACATGCTGGAAATAATCTATGAGCAGGCTAAATCTAAGACCCAAAAGGAAAGGGAGCGCATAAAAGGATTGGAGAAGAGAGTGGCAGGAATTTATGAGAAGATTGCACGTGCCGCACAGAGAAATGAAACCAAAACAACAGAAAAGATTGATCGAATTGTGCAGGAAATCGATCAATATCAAAAGGAGATCGAGAATATTTGAGAATATCTCATACCAACTACTCCACCAGCAATGAAGGAGAAAAATAAGCAGAAAGCAACAATGCAGCTGTACAAGATAGAGAAGCAAGTCAACACAACAAATGACGTGTTCGAAAAAGCAGCGTAGTTGTGGATGAAGTTAGAGGAGGATCAGCAGGCCCAAAAGTGGGACAAGGAAGAAGAAAGGATCAATGCAGTGATCCAAGAACTCAAGTAGAGGCAGAAGAAAATGTCGATCACAAAACATGTCAAAGGGGTGTAGGACATGAAGAGATTGTAGGCAAAGCTAACTATTGTGCAAACCCAAAAAAAAGAGCATCAGGATCAAATGGAATCGTTTTAGGAGCTGATAGCAGAAGTCCTGCCACAAGCAGAGGAATCCAAGGTACAGATAGCACAAACCCATGCAAAGTGCATGGAATTGATCGGTGATGAAATCATAGTCCAGATAGAGGACACACTCAAGGAGAAGACTGTGCAGGCATAGACATAGGCAACAGAGCTGAAGGGAAATTTCCAAGCGATCACCAAGGATATCGAGGAAGCACACAAAGTTTAGGTGTCTTGGGACAAGCCACATGTCAGTGTTGGGGGCCTATTGGAGGTGGGCCAAAGAGGAAAAGCACGACATTTTTGGGAAAGAAATCATGCGCGAGGAAAGCAATAGTTGGAAGGAAGAACAATACGTGCGCAGACCTAACAATGGTAGGGTTAGGGTTTTGGTAAGGTATTGCAAACAGCTGAAGAGCCATAAATGTATAAATATAGATACTTAGGTATCATAAGGGGTTGGTTCAGATATAGAATTGGGTATTGTTTGCATTATGTTGTTGTTTTTAGTTGTGCATAATTTGATGTGATATGTGATATTTTGTTGTATGATCTATTTTGTATAAGTTGTTGAGATAGAGAGGATGAGGGAGGGTAGATCTGAGCGTTAGATCGCAGGCTGGGGAGCCTGGTGTGATCTAGTCCACCTCATATAGATATTTCCTGAATGAGAGGAACTGTAAGTGCATGGTGATGTAGATGAAGAAATACTATAATAAAAGAGCTGAGAGACAAATCTTTGTGGATGTAGCTCAGGAGGGGGTGAACCATGGTAACATCTGTGTTATGTGATAAACACATGCATATATTTATTGTCTTCAACAATTGTTATTATGTTGAATGAATGAGTTGTTATATTTCCTACTTATTCATCGATAACAATATACTGTGTTTACAAGTTATAATGAATGGTTCAACATATAGCTCTCTTATCTCACACTCAATCCTAGGCTGTAAACACATGAGTCTTACAACCACCCATTAAAGCTATCTCAGGTGAGACTGTAAAACGCATTTATGTTGTGTTTCCTTATGGTTTACCAGGAGGGCCGATAGTTTTAGAGGCTTTGTTGGAACCCGAACAGACATGAACTTTGGGTCAATAAACGTAGACAGTATAGAAGAATAGTAACCAATAGGGAGTCTCGAGGCTAAGGCCAAGGATGATTATTAGAAAAACTAATGAGGCTTCAATATGTAATCATGACAGGACTAACAAGGAATCCCAAGCCTATATTCAAAACTGACAACATGGATGCCAAAATGCATCATAGGATCTAACTACGACATCCATGTAGAGGTAGGATATACCGCCTAATTATGACACTTCTAGAGCATCATAGAAGGTTCTGTGTCGCACTTCGGTGGGGTTGATCCTATGGCAAAGCGGAAAACACAAGGAGATGTAGAAAGTGGGAATGAAATCCTAACTTATATGCAAAAAGTTGGAAAAAACGATTTTTACCAAAGGATGTCAAAAAATGTAACCAATCGCAACAATAAATTACCAAACTGAAAGGAGAAAAGTACTAGAATGACCAATATATAACTCAGAAGTGAATTTGAGTAACCACCTAGCCAGGAAAAATGAGAAAGGGGACCAAAAAGGGGCCAAAAAAGGCCAAAAAAGTCTATAAATAGAGGTGGACAACTCATTTTTACCATTGTAAATTGGAAATTAACCAAAAGGTCCAAAAACCCCTTCGACAAAATAGTGGATTTTGGGAGCTACAATGGATGAAACAACCTTCTGTTTGAACCAAGTAAGTAGAAACTACCTGTTCTTGCATTTCAATTCTTTCTCTTTAGTTTAAATCTGAGTTTTAGAGGGGCACACTCTTGTAAAAAGGGTGTGCATGCGTGTACGTGGGTTATCCAAGGCCAACCCACATATATACTCAGGAAAAATAATAAGTAGCTCGAGTACATACGTGACTGTGTAATAAAAAACCCACGCACACCCTCCTTTGCATTAAAAAAAATTAAAAGCATACATTAAATCCTCTCCACTTTTCTCTTGTGACATGATGTATGTTCATTGGAGGGAGAGAGAGCATGAGGAGATTGATATCTTTGTTGAGGAGGACCTTGTGGCCATTGTTGCACTGAAACAATATGGTTTATGGAAATTCTTCCAATGTCTGTTACACATGATTTTGGTCACTCTGGTGATGTTTCTATAAGTGATGTATTCAAGCTCCCACAAGGAATTTTCGCCTGAGCAAAGTGATTGTTGTCTTCTAACAAAAACAAATTTTTAAGATGAGTTTGCAAGCTGCCTATATTACAGTGTGCGAAAATCCTCCATTCTCATAGGCAACCGACACTTGGGGTGTGAACTGTTTGCAATCTGCTCTATAGATAGGGTGCGAACTTGTTTTTAATCTTGGAAAAGAGAAGAGGTCATGAAGGTTCTAGAAGGGAATCTTTTAGAAAATGAGTTCGCATTCACATGGTTGGAATCCTACTGACTTCTCAAATTTAGTGGGATCATCCTCATCCATGTAACCATCCCTCCTTCTCCTATATATTGAAAGGTTTCTCATGGAAAAGGTTAAGCAAGATTGAATGAAGAATTGCTGAAAGAATTGTGTGAAGAACCCTGCTTGGATAGAAGCCTGGAGACTCTTTTTGGTCTATCAAGTTGTATTGGATCTTCTTCATGCAAAGATAAAGCAAGTGTGTGTGTTGGAGCCAAGGGTCACTGAAAGGAAGCTTATGACATCAAGGCGATTCAGTTGTATCTTCTACTTTCATTTAATATAATACAACGACATGTCCCTTTCCCATAAAATTACTCTTATTTTATTGCATAACTCCTTGATCATATGCATAGGTTGACATTGAATATACTTTACCATATTCACTTTGGTTGGTTTGTGTTGTCTTGGACCTGATTTCACAAGAGCACCGGAGTGAAGCGAGAAAAACAGAGACCTAAGAAAGTGATATAAAGTTATGTCACTCATTCCTTCTTACTAGCAGATT
>JASDQU011442332.1:12416-23478 GCA_032191745.1 Picea mariana | reverse complement strand
TGGATGATAATTTACATATAAATCCAATGAGTGCCTACACTTGAAATTTGAGTGAACCTGTAAGGAGATAAGTTGAAAATACAGTTTAAAAAGGAAGTTTTCTTCCTTTCCCTTTGAAAATTCATAACTCTTATTTTATTATTTTCCTTAGGAGGCCCATTTTAGACCTGAAATTTTCCCTAATTAACAACAAGGTTTGATCCGGGATCTTTTCATTGAAGTGACTTATAAAAAATTGTATTAAATGAGCATAAATTGAAGTGCACCATTAAAGAAGGAAAATCTCAATAATGAAGACACATAAGCATCAAATCTGAACACAAAAACTTGATAACGGAGTTCATCCCTAGTGAACTACGTCTCCGGGTCTTGCTCTCAAATGGGTAGGCCTTTTTATTAACTCAGCAAAAGAATTTGGCAAAATACATAAGTATACCTCATTCTGGAATCAAGCTGCAGAAGCTTTGCTTAGATAAAAAAAACAGACAACACCATTGAATTTGTGGCGTCGAATTACCCAAAAATGATTGTCTCCATGCCTCAATCCGACTTTGTCATTCCCATGCCCAAGAGAAACTTTGTCTCAGTTTCATTCCCTGCAACCTGCAATTAATTCTACAAACTTCCTCATAAAGCATGCATGGTCGTACCATCACGCGCCTCACCCCTGCACTGGGCAAATTCAATTTTTAAATAAAAATATGGGCTTTGTAAACAATGGAGGTCGTTGGCCTAGTTGTTGGCGGAGCATTTTTTAAGGCGTAGATAAAGGGGGAGGTCTCAGGGTCGAGCCCGCGAGCCTCCCCTTTTAGCAGTGGTTTATGTATGACCGTTGGTCACCAAGATGGTAGAATAGTTTTCCCTGCAGACAATATTTCTCTACCTGTGCACCATGGGTTAGATTCTCATATACTTCTTTAAAATCTTCATCAATGGCATATTTTTCCACATAGCTATCATGAGATAAAGAAGTATTCTTCAAAATAATAGAAGCAACAATAGGAGGTCTAGAAAGCATATCAACTACCTTGTTACTTGTACCCTTTTTGTACTTGATAACCAAATGAAATTGTTGTAGGAAACCCATCCATTGGTAATGTCGAGATTGTTGCAGTTTGGTTTGAGCTTGGAGATACTGAAAGGGTTGGTGATCTGTATGTATGATTGTTTCCTTTCCTAACAAGTAGTGCCTCCATTTATTTACGCTTTGAACTAATGCATACAACTATTTATCATATGTAGGATAGTTAACAACAACTTGGTTAAAATTTTCAGAGTGGTAACAGATAGGCTTATGATATTGCATCAATACTGCACCCATGGTGTATCCATTGGCATCTTTCTCGATATCAAAGGGTTTTTGAAGATTCAACAATGCTGATACTGGTGCGGTACTGATCTTTTCCTTCAAAGTGTCGAAAGATTTTTGTTGCTTTCGTCCCCACTAAAAAAATTTCTCCACATTGGTTAAGGCATGCAAAAGAGTTGCTATAAAGGAGAAGTTTGAAATGAACCTCCTCCAATACTGGACTACACCTAAGAATATTTGTATCTTGGTTACACTTTTGGACTCAGGCCAATTTACAATTACATCAATCTTGGAAGGATCAATTTTTAATTGTCCTCCTCCTACAATATGACCTAAGTACACAAGTTCAGTCTTGCCAAATTCACATTTGGACAATTTTACAAACAACTTTTCCCTTTGAAAAGTATCCAATACTTGCTTTACATGCCTCACATGTTCATCCCATGTCCCATAAAAAATAATAATTTCATCTAAATACACAATCACAAAATCATCTAGAAAAGGCCTAAATACATCATTCATCACACGCATGAAAGTTGTCAGAGCATTACAAAACCCAAACAGAATAACTAACCACTCAAACAATCCCTGTTTGGTTTTAAGGGAAATATTCCATGCATCCTTTTCTGCAACCCTGATCTGATGGTATCCACTGTGCAAATCCAATTTAGTGAAATAAACAACATTCTTTAATTGATCAAGTAAATCATCTATACGAGGAAGAGGGTATCGATTTTTCATCGTGATTTTATTTAAGTCACGGTAATAAGCACACATTCTCCATGTTCCATATTTCTTTGGCACCATAACGATCAGAGAACCACAAGGAGATGAGTTGGTCCTGATGACCCCTTGATCCAATAATCCCTATACATGCTTCTTGATCTTTGTCATCTCTACAACTGACATCTTGTACATTCCCACATTAGGAAGAGGAGAATCCTATTGAATATGTATTTCATATTGGATTTCCCTCTTAGGAGGTAATCCATTTGGTTCCTGGAAAATATCATCATGCTTAGAAACAATATCAATTAATTCTTTCTTATGAGAAGGATCACATCCTTGGCAAGCATCGGATGTTTCGACATCTTTCTCCCTTACGACCATGAGTACATATCTTGTATTAGTGTTTATGAGTCTCTACATTTGTCCTGCACTAACAAGTGTTGTGTTTACCCTCATGTTGTGAGCTCTAACAATGTATTCCACTCCCTCTTAGTAAGGTGGTATTTTTTCTCATGACAAAAGAAGACTGCTTTTCTATCATAAAGATAAGGACTCCCCAACATTATGCCACCTATATCAAGTGGTACAACATCCAAATTCACTTCATTAATCAACTTTGAAGCAATATCAAATATGACCCTACATTGTTTGGTGACATTAAGTTTTGCTTTATCACATACCCAACCAAGAGGATAAGGCTTTGGATGTGGTTTTGTTTCAAGACCCATTTTTTTGACAAGTGCTTCAGATATCAAGTTTACTAGGGAACCTGTTGACAGGCGAAATTGACCGTCCGTCAACTGGAAGAGTGGATCCGGTCCGGGGTTGTCTAAACAACCCAAGCCATTTGGGATAACCCACCTTGACGGGTTTAGCGGCTCCATTAGCCGATCTAAGTCCGAAGAAAATAAAAGAAAACTACTCTAAATTAATTAATCTAACTAAAAATAACTATTAAAACAAACTAATAAACAAATCTAACTATTATATATACAATCTACTATCTAATACTACACAACTATAATTCTATAAAATAAAATGTTCTATTACTAACAGAGTCAGATCAATTTACAAATGTACAACATCTACAAATTACAGATTTGAATGAAAACCTGAAAAACTCATTGGTAATCTGTCCTAAGACAGCAAGATTATTGTTTTTTGATTTTATAATTTTATGAAAAAGAAATAAAATAAAACTAACTAAACTAAGAAACTAAAATAATAACTCTAACTACGAATCTAAACTATACATATATCTAACTAAACTACTTATACTATACTAACAAATTAACTATTAAATACTAAATAACAAACTGACCTGAAGTAACGCTCCAGGTTTGTCTTGTGTATGCAATGATTGTCTTAGCTGATCGGAGGGAGGAAACCCACACCAGATTATCCATGAGCTTTTCGTAAACTAGAAGCAGTTGTACTCTTCAAATATAATTACAGGACAAGCAAGACATAAAAATTTACAGCAACCTTAAGATTTATAAATCTTCACAGTTAGATAAATCTGTATGCAAAGATCTATACAAAATGATTCAATTAACGAAGAAGAGAAATCTGTGATTCATTAACTGAAACAAAGTAATTGTTGTACTTTAAAAATAGGAGAGATCAGATACATACAACATATAAATCCAATCACATCAGCATACAAAGAATTATGATAGCTAAAGTAGTCGATAATTAATTGATATGCAAAAACTTGAAACAAAAGTTTGATATATTGAAAGCGAAAGTTGTTACAAGACATCAACTTTCGTCTCAGTCTGAATCATAAATCCATAGTCTGGTTCTCCCACAGTGAGGATGATGATCATTATTACAAAAAATAACAAGTATTTAAAGACCTCCCACAGGGTAAAACATTCCTGTGGAAGTTATCAAAACTGTTTACACAAATCTGGGAAAATATCCCAAGTCTGACTAAACTAACAACCTAAAATAAAAACTATATCACACAAATATCTCCTAGACTGCCACAGCATGCCCAATTGATTATTGCAATTCGAATGTACCTGAAAGAGGACAAAAATGGACAAGTTACGAGGATATTTTGTTGATAAAATTGATAAAAATCTAATTCTAAAGACTAGCTACAGAATCTTGTGATTCTGTAGCTGGTCTAAATCAAACACAGAATCGTATTAAAAATCAATTCGAATCTTAAAAAACATATTCAAACTATTTAAAAATATTTGATTGCTAAAAGCATCATTCAAATCGACACTTGTATGCAACTTGAACAAACTAAATTGTATTCAACCAAATGATAACAGAGATGGATACACTTTGTTTAATTCGTTATCACCAATTCGGGTATACAGAATCGTATTGGATAACTCAACAGCAATGAAATCGTTTCATGGACCAATTGAAATCAAAACCAGCAGTTTATGTTGCTCCAGCCATTAACAGAATCACTTCGAATCCAAACGAAATCAACAGGATCGTTTTCTCAAATTGATAGCACTATATTAAACATAAACAAACGATCCATGCTATTAGCGAATCAAATCAAAACTAGTATGTAAATTATCACAAACGAAATCATAATGGAATTAATCAGTTGATAACAGGATCTGTGGGACTCGTCCAACGTTTGTTATTGCCAATTGGGGGCAGACAGAATCGATTGATATTCAACGAAATCATTACTTGAATCAATTTCAAAAATGAACTATTAGCCGAGTTTTATCATACAAATTCAACAGAGACAAAATCATTTTCGAAAATCAAAACCAATAGCGCAGTATCAAATCTACTTTCGATATCAATGTAACTCAAAACAGGCAATTGTGCTAACTCAAGATATGCATCAGTCAAACCAAATCGAAATAGTTTGTGTTTGTTACAACCGTTATGAATCAACACAAGTCCACGATTATAGCAAGTAGATCTTTAGCATGGGTCAAATATAATTAAAATCCAATCGAGAATACTAATTCAATAGAGGACAGAGTCGTTTTGAGTTTATTAGGAGCAAACGAAACTAATTAAAATCATACCAAATCAACTATCAAACAAAATTGATTCACAAACAAACCAAACCGAATCAAAATCAATGAATTGCTTGTACTAAACTAGGCACAACAAATCGCATAACCAAATCATATGTACATTTAATTTTAGTAAAATGAACCTACTGTACAGGATCCACAACGTAACCGTTTTTGATAATCAAACTATGACAGAGTCATTTCGAATAATAGACAGAGCTAATCGAAAACCAAAACTCGATTCATTATATTAATTCAAGCAGTTCATAAAACGAAATTGATATTGAAATTCATACCTGGATAATCAGCAGACAACTTGGTCATGATAGTTTGGAATTGACAAAGGCTATCACCGATTCGACATTCCTAAAAACGATCGAACCAGTGGTTTTCTGCTTATTGTCATTATCTTGAAGCCTGTCCCTTTCTCTCGATAGCACTGTAACTTGGTTCTCTAAATATTTGATCTTCGATTGTAATAAGGGAACGTCGGTATAGTAGCGCTCAAGCCACACATTACATTGGACACACGCTGTCTACTCGGGCTTCGAAACAACAGTCAAGGGTTTGTTCAGATCATCGAGGGTTTCACTAGGTATCTTGATTCTTGGGTAGCTAGGATTGTTCTTTAGGCAAGGGGCTAAATTAGAAACAAAATCATAGGGTGGCTCGGAGCACAGACCATGGGAATAAGGGTACTCACTAGCTAGGAAGCGCTCGATATCAGAGTCTGAGTCTTCACTGAGGACTATGGGATTTTGATCAGCATTTGGTTTAGGTTTATTCTGGGAAAGTCTCGATATCAATCGAGCATTCTTTTTACCTTTTCTATCGACAGTAGGGTTACCCTTGACTTTCTTGCTCACAGGCTTTTTTACAGCCTCAACCTTGTCTGTTATAATGTCGGGTAGGTCGATATCAGGGCAGACCGAGGGTTTGGGAGAGGGTAGAAGGGCATGAAAAGGCATGGGTGGCCCGACCTTAGTCTCACTGACCACAGACTTGTCGATTTGGACAGACTCTGAATCAACAAAGCCATTTCTATACAGAAAAGCTTGCCAATTATCACCGTGGAGGTTTAAATGATGAACGACGATAAGTCTAATCAAGCCATGGTGAAACAAGTTGTTGTTAGACTTCTCCCGTTTGAACCTCTTAGCCATTTTGTAAAGACTACGCTGGAAGTAAAATGGCATGTTCAATGGATAGCCCATGAAATTCATTAACAGTCGAAGGTGATAAAGAAAAACCAATCCATATCGACCCTCACAGGTCACAAATTGTTTGACCATTATCAAAAGATCATGCCACATGGGTTTAAGCGTGGAAATAGGCATACCTTTGTCACAGGATGTAACCTTTCGTGATACAAACAACAAAGGCCATGGCACCTCGTCGACTTTAGATTTTTTAAACCATCACTGGCCCGTGGATGCCAATCCTGTGGCAGAGCTTATGAACTCTTCATCTAGCTCAAGCTAAATGTCACCTACTTTAGCCCTACACCCATCAAAGGTAAGGGCGAATTGTTGCGCAACCAACAGATTGAAACCCTCGAACCTCTATATAAACGTGAGCCAACCATTATCTTGTAAATCCTTACGTCCGTTATCAAAGAGTAACAGAGCTTGACTACCATTCGTCTCAATTCGCACCACCGGTTCCATAGAGAGGAGCACACAGTGAGCGATGTGAACGAGCTAGGGTTTGACTCACAACATACGCAGGAGAAGAATGCTCACAGGCTTACCCGAAACTAGCAAGGGTGAAACAGGGATAGGGGTAAACATTAATGACATATCATGTGAAGGTGGTGGAGCTAGTTCATACATGCACGACAGTCATATCTACAGTACAACCACCGGTGCAAATAGCTATTCAACCCACTATTGTATAGGTTAACAATTATGCCACTCGCTCAACCAATGAAATCAATGGTAAGTGGATTAAACATTCGCGCGAGAAATAGTTATAGTTTCAAAACCAAACAAATGAATCGAAACCAATACCAAGGGTTTGAGTATGTGACATGTGTTGTATATAACGATTCATAGCAAGGGTTTAACCATAACACCAAAGATTTTTTATGTAACCAATGTGCCAAGTGAATTGATCAAATAACATGTAAATCCAATCACCAATGCATCACAAACTCAATCACTCATGAAACGAAATTACATAATCAATCAAAGAATCTCAAATGAGTACAAATCAAAAGGTCTTGCCAACTGTATAATGATAAGTAAAATGTAAATGCAATGGGCATATCGACAAGCATGATAACGACAATTTAGTGACGATTTTAATGCGACTTCGAAAACCAAGTTTTCATGCTTGCAGTCGTGAAAACAAGAACGAAGGTAAGTGTGCAAATAGCGCAAAAAATAAAAGTGTCGTTTTATTTGAGAATTGCGACGAAAATTAAGGTTTGCAAAATGCTGGTGTAGGCAGCTTATAAGATAGTAGAAAAATGTGAATTGGCTGCCAACAATGGTGACACACTGGTAGAAGCAGTTATCTCTGCCAAAAGAACAAATTCAGATCAGGATAACGAGAAAAATTCTAACTCAAAATTAACAACCAGAAAATCGTGTAAACATCATCATTAACCAAATATTCCAGCAGTGTTTAAAGGATGAAAGTTGATAACAGTCTCAAGACAAGCGAGTCGCGATATTAAAGATAAAATCTCCAATACTGTGACAGAGCCACTGCTGCCAGCAGGCATCCATAGCCTCGACAGGGTTGCCATTTAACCCACTCTGACATCCATATCCTGCCAAGAAATTCTAGATCAGAATAAAGGACATTAAGAGGTTTCTTATTTTCAAATTTTCATATACCCAACATTGCTTCGCTGCCAGCAGGACTGTTCAGTACCCTGGTGAAGTTGTCTTGGCGCCATGCATGCATTTACCCACTTCCAGCAGACCTGTTTAGCATCCCGACGGGTTTGCAAGCACTTCCCATAGCTCTATTAATGATTTATTTTTTTATTTTTTTCAAAGATATATAGTTGAGTGGGGTGACGTTGAAAATTATGATATCTTAACATATTTTTTCAGACCTCAACATAATTTTTTAGAACTGTCCTTTATTAAGATCTAGAGATGTTTCATTTACAGAACCAACTTCCTAAGGCAGGGAGACATCTTCTGATTCATTCCCTTAAGGAATAGGGATAGCGTAAAGAGATAATGGATGATCCCAACAAGCTTATGTTAGAGATTGAAATCAGTTAACTTCTTTCAAACGACAAACTTTTGCCAATCACAGATGTAAATTTCATAAGTATATAGTTGATGTTTATACAATTTTCTTAGCAGTTATTTCAGCGAAGGAATTTTTTGTTTTCTTTGTCTGAATAGCTCAGTATACAGGTATGTGTATTTCCGAAAACACAAGCTGATAAACTCAAAGGATAAATCAAAAACAAAAAAGCAAAAGAAAATAAAGCAAACAAAAAGCAAAATATGTACATAATGTACAACGGTTGTCATCAAGCAAAGTATCTTTTCAGGGCTTGGCCATTTACCGGATAAGTGTCAGGCTGTCCCTCAATATTCTAAAATCGGAAAGAACCGGGACCCAACTTCTCAGCAATTAAAAACAGTCCAAGACATAAGTTTTGAAATTTCGTGTGCTCTCCCTTTCCCTCATGCGGTTTGTCCCATTTCAAGACGAGGTCACCTACTTCGAAATTCCTATCAGAAGCAGAGTTAGAATCGAACCAGCTTTTAACCAATAGTTGATGTTGATCTAACTTATGTTTAGCTTGGGCTCTTACCTCTTCTAGCTTCATCAAAGCGTTAATTCGGTTTTCTAAAGGGGGACAATCTTCTTCTTGGATTTTCTGCGACAACTGTAGTGAAGGAAGAAGAACGTGAGGTGGAAGAATTGCTTCTCTGCCATAAACGAGAAAAAAGGGGGAGTTACCTACAACATCTTTTGGTGTTACCCTATCATCCCACAGTGCGTTCAACAATGCATTGTGCCAATTTTTGTGATTTTCAGCCACCGTTCTCTTGATGATTTTAATCAAGTTCTTGTTTGTTGATTCTGCCAATTTGTTGCCCTGGGGGTAATAGCTAGCAGAATACTTTAGTTTGATTCATTTTTCTAAAGTGAACTCGCTCATCTCAAAAGAGGAAAAGTAATAAGCGTTATCGAATACTAAACAGTCAGGGATACCAAAACGGGTTATAATATTTGAATTTAGAAAGGCAATTACCTGACTGGTGTTCACAGTTCTTAACGCATCAGCTTCAGACCACTGGGTAAAGTAATATGTGGCTGTTTTGATGAACTTATGCTGTTGTGAGGATGAGGGGTTGATCAGACCTATGATGTCAAGGCCCCACTGCTGAAAAGGAGAGTCTACTGAAACGGGCTGCAAAGGAAAGGCTGGTTTTTGTAACCGCCCTGATGCTTTTTGACAAATGATACACTTACAACACAAGGCATGGGCATCTCTAAAAAGTGTGGGCCAGTAATAACCGACTCTTAAAACCTTATGAGCAATGGTGTCACCACCAAAATGACTGCCAACTTCTCTTGCATGCAACTCTAGCAAGACTTTTTCTGCTTCGTCTTTCTCAAGACAACGCATCAGTACGCCATCAAAACTTTGACGAAACAGGATACCATTAACCAGATGAAAGGAGGTAGAATTTAATCTCAACGCTCTTCTTTTAGTGGGATCCAGGTGACGGGGGGCTAACCCATGTTCAAGACAGAATCTTATATCGTCATACCATGGACTGACAGAGTTTTGTGCGCAACAGATTGCATTTTGATCGTGTTGTCCTAGGTTTGACGTATCGCTTTCTTCTTGTTGTCCTGCTGCTGAATCAGCAGCTAACTTGCATAACCCTTGGCCTCTCACTATTTGAGCTGGGGTAATTTTTAAGTCGTACTCCTGCAAGGAGGTGACCCAGTTAGCCCTCTTTTCACCTAGTTCCTTCTGCACTAACAGGTTCCTGACGGTTGGGTAAGGGACAATAACTTTCGTCCTTGATTTTAAAAGATAAGATCGGAAATGCTTGACTGCTTTGAAAATAGCGTAGGCTTGCTGATCTACCGCTGGGTAATTAAGTTCAACGCCTTTGAAAGCAGAGCTCATAAAGGCGATGGGTACATTTTTTTCGGCATTCTTTTGAGTTAGGATGGCGACATAGGAATGGTCAGAAGCAAAAGTGTAGAGTGTAAAGTCTTGAGAAAAGTCGGGGCTCATGAGAGACGGAGCGTCTATTATGGCCTTCTTTATTGAAATAAAAGCTTGATTCTCTAGGGGTCCCCAGTGATAATGGGTGTCTTTCTTAATTAAATTCTGTAAAGGCCTGACCATTTCGGAGAAACTGGGGACGAATCTCCTCACGAAGTTAATCTGGCCTAAGAAAGATTGCATAGATTTTTTGGATGTAGGAGGGGGGAGTTTCGTGATGAATTGAGTCCTTTCGGGGTTGATAATCATCCCTTTGCTTGACACAATAAATCCCAAGAGTTTACCCTGTTCTACTTCAAAAATGGATTTTTTAGGATTTAAGAAGATGTTGTATTTACGACATCGTTGTAGAACGGCTCGTAAATGAGCTAGATGATCGGTTTTGTTTTTAGAGAATACAGTAACATCATCTAAGTAAACTATGACAGACTGATTGATTAGGCCTCGGAAATCAATGTCCATTGCTCTCTGGAAAGTGGCACCAGCATTAATAAATCCAAAGGGCATTTTTCGATAAGCATAGGTGCCCCACGGGGTGCGGAAGGTAGTTTTAAGTTGGTCTGGAGGAGACATCAGGACTTGGTTGTACCCCAAGAAACCATCCAGCAAGGATAGCCTCTCAGAACCAGATACCTGTTGAAGGATCTGTTCCATGGGTGGAACAGGATAGTTTTCTTTATCAAACTCTCTATTAAAGTTTCGGAAATCGACGCAGAGTTGGATTTCCCCACTTTTCTTCCGGACAGGGACAAGGTTAGAAACCCATTGAGTGTGCCTAACAAGGAAAATAAT
>JASDQU011442332.1:0-12366 GCA_032191745.1 Picea mariana | reverse complement strand
GTGGGTTTACAAGCACTTCCCACAGCTCTATTAATGATTTATTTTGTTTTGTTTTTCAAAGATATATAGTTGAGTGGGGTGACACTGAAAATTATGATATCTTAACATATTTTTTCAGACCTCAGCAGAATTTTTTAGAATTGTCCTTTATTAAGATCCAGAGATGTTTCATTTACAGAACCAACTTCCTAAGGCAGGGAGACATCTTCTAATTCATTCCCTTAAGGAAAAGGGACAGCGTAAAAAGATAATATATGATCCCAACAAGCTTATGTTAGAGATTGAAATCAGTTAACTTCTTTCAAACGACAAACTTTTGCCAATTACAGATGTAAATTTCAGAAGTATACAATTGATGTTTATACAATTTTCTTAGCAGCTATTTTAGCGAAGGAATTTTTTGTTTTCTTTGTCAGAATATCTCAGTATACAGGTATGTGTATTTCCAAAAACACAAACTGATAAACTCAAAGGAGAAATCAAAAACAAAAAAGTAAAATATGTACATAATGTACAAGGGTTGTTATCAAGAAAAGTATCTTTTCAGGGCTTGGACATTTACCGGATAAGTGTCAAGCTATCCCTCAAGATTCTGCAATCGGAAAGAACTAGGACCCAACTTCTCAGCAATTAAGAATGGTCCAAGCCATAAGTTTTGAAATTCCGTGTGCTCTCCCTTTCCCTCATGTGGTTTGTCCCATTTCAAGACGAGGTCACCTACTTCGAAATTCCTATCAGAAGAAGAATTAGAATCGAACCAGCTTTTAACCAATAGTTTATGTTGATCTAACTTACGTTTAGCTTGGGCTTTTACCTCTTCTAGCTTCATCAAATCGTTCATTTATTTTTCTAAAGGGGGACAATCTTCTTCTTGGATTTTCTGCAACAACTGTAGTGAAGGAAGAAGAATGTGAGGTGGCAGAATTGCTTCTCTGCCATAAACGAGAAAAAAGGGGGAGTTACCTACAGCATCTTTTGGTGTTACCCTATCAACCCACAGTGCGTTCAACAGTGCATTGTGCCAATTTTTGTGATTTTCAGCCACCGTTCTCTTAATGATTTTAATCAAGTTCTTGTTTTTTGATTCTGCCAATCTGTTGCCCTGAGGGTAATAGCTAGCAGAATACTTTAGTTTGATTCCTTTCTATAAAGAGAACTCACTCATCTCAAGAGAGGAAAAGTAAGAAGCGTTATCGAATACTAAACAGTCAGGGATACCAAAACGAGTTATAATATTTGAATTTAGAAAGGCAATTACCTGACTGGTGTTCACAGTTCTTAACGCAGCAGCTTCAGACCACTAGGTAAAGTAATATGTGGTTGTTATGATGAACTTATGATTTTGTGAGGACCAGGGGTTGATCGGACCTATGATATCAAGGCCCCACTGCTGAAAAGGAGAGTCTACTGAAACGGGATGCAAAGGAAAGGTTGGTTTTTGTAACTGCCCTGTTGCTTTCTGACAAATAATACACTTACGACACAAGGCATGGGTGTCTCTAAAAAGCGTGGGCCAGTAATAACCGGCTCTTAAAACCTTATGAGCAGTGGTGTCACCACCAAAATGACCACCAGCTTCTCCTGCATGCAACTCTAGCAAGACTTTTTCTACTTTGTCTTTCTCAAGACAACGCATCAGTACGCCGTCAAAACTTTGACGAAACAGGATACCATTAACCAGATGAAAGGAGGCATCCTTTAATCTCAACGCTCTTCTTTTAGTGGGATCCAGGTGACGGGGGGCTGACCCATGTTCAAGATAGAATCTTATATCATCATACCATGGACTGATAGGGTTTTGTGCGCAACAAATTGCATTTTGATCATGTTGTCCTAGGTTTGATGTATCGCTTTCTTCTTGTTGTCCTGCTGCTGAATCAGTGACTAACTTGCATAACCCTTGGCCTCTCACTATTTTAGCTGGGGTAATTTCTAATTCGTACTCCTATAAGGAGGTAACCCAGTTAGCCCTCTTTTCACCTAGTTCCTTCTGCACTAACAGGTTCCTGACAGCTGGGTAAGGGAAAATAACTTTCGTCCTTGATTTCAAAAGATAAGACCAGAAATGCTTGACTGCTTTGAAAACAGCGTAGGCTTGTTGATCTATCGCTGGGTAATTAAGTTTAGTACCTTTGAAAGTAGAGCTCATAAAGGCGATGGGTACTTCGTTTTTTTCAGCGTTCTTTTGAGTTAGGACGGCGGCATAGGAACGGTCAGAAGCAAAAGTGTAGAGTGTAAAGTCTTGAGAAAAGTCAGGGCTCATGAGAGACGGAGTGTCTATTATGGCCTTCTTTATTGCATTAAAAGATTGATTCTCTAGGGGTCCCCAGTGATAATGGGTGTCTTTCTTAATTAAATGTTGTAAAGGCCTGACCATTTCGGAGAAACTGGGGATGAATCTCCTCACGAAGTTAATCTGGCCTAAGAAAGACTGCATAGATTTTTTGGATGTAGGAGGGGGAAGTTTCGCGATGACTTGACTCCTTTCAGGGTCAATAATAATCCCTTCACTTGACACAATAAATCCCAAGAGTTTACCCTATTCTACTACAAAAATTGATTTTTTAGGATTTAAGGAGATGTCATATTTACGACATCGCTGTAGAACGGCTCGTAAATGAGCTAGATGATCGGTTTTGTTTTTAGAGAATACAGTAACATCATCTAAGTAAACTACGACGGACTGATTGATTAGGCCTCAGAAATCAATGTCCATTGCTCTCTGGAAAGTGGCACCGGCATTAATCAATCCAAAGGGCATTTTTCAATAAGCATAGGTGCCCCACAGGGTGCGGAAGGTAGTTTTAAGTTGGTCTAGAGGAGACATCAGGACTTGGTTGTACCCTGAGAAACCATCCAGCAAGGATAGCCTCTCAGAACCAGATACCTATTGAAGGATCTATTCCATGGGTGGGACAGGATAGTTGTCTTTATCAGACGCTCTATTAAGGTTTCGAAAATCGACGCAGAGTCGGATTTCCCCACTTTTCTTCCGAACAGGGACAAGGTTAGAAACCCATTGAGTGTGCCTAACAAGGAAAATAATCTTAGCATTTAGGAGCTTATTCAATTCTTTTTGAATGGTCGGTTCGAGCTTAGGGTGCATTTTTCTCAATTTTTGTTGGAAGGGTAAGGTTTGGGGTTTCATAGGAATGACATGTTGTATGATGTTAGGGTCGAAAGTTTTAAGGTCATCATACGTCCATGCAAAGACATATTTAAATTCTTTGAACAATTTAATAAATGCAAATTTTTCTTGTTCAGAACATCCTACCCCTATATTAATGCACTGTGGATTGTCCTTAGTTCCTAAGTTTACTTTTTCGTACGATAATGAGGAACTATTGGTTTTACAATTGACTGACTTTTAAAATTTATCTTGAAGATCATAAACTTCTCTAATCTAACTACAGATTTAGGGATCGAGTTTACCATGTCCGATGAAGATTCAGGAGTTCTCGGATCTGGTATTACCGTGAAATCGCGGAAATTGTCGTCGTGAGTGCGTTCTCCTATCACCGCATCTTGAAAAGTTTCTTCCATATGCAGGAAGCTAATAATCTGCTGATAGTCGTCGAAGACTCTCCAATTCGTGATGTTGTCGAGAACGGATGGCCTAAATAGCAGCTTGACGGAGAATGCATCTGGGGACAAGCCTTCTGCAGGAAAGAGTTTAGAAGCTATGTTAGCTAATAGATCTGCTTCAGATTTATTCAATCTAGGAATAGAATTTATATTGAAAGTAGCAAACTTATTCATTAAATTCCATACCTCGGATTGGTAGCTTTTAAGATGCAGAGACAGACAGTGGATAGAATCTCTTACCTGTCTAACCACTGTTTCAGAGTCGCCAAAGACGGTCAAGTTTTGAATGTTCATATCCAAAGATTTTCTGAGACCTTGTAGTAAAGCCTCATATTCTGCAGTGTTATTAGTACATTCAAATTCTAGCCTACATGCGATCAATGTTTTGTTACTTGCCGGATCGATAATAATGCAGCCTGCTCCAACTCCTTCTTTGGACTTTGACCCGTCAAAATAAAGAGACCAAATTTGATTTCCATCGGGTACATGAGACCGTTGTGTAGAAGCTATTGGCTGCACATATGCTACAATCTCGGACTGTTGTTCTGGATTGGTGATAGCTGAAGCCTCGACCATGAATTTGCCGAAAAAGGTATCCATCCCTTGTGCTTCGGGTGAATCCGTAGAAGGTGTAAATGGTTCGTTGGGATCGTTCAAATCTGTGACTGTGAACTTAAGGTAGTGTTCACAATTTACCTTGATCTTGTTGGGCTTGTCGTTCTCTGGAAGCCATAGGTGAGACCAATCTGTCGCGAAATAGTCATGTAGCTGCTCCGACCAGTCCCTGCTTAAAAACAGACCATACACTTCTGGAATATCCACAACAATTACATCAATGACTTGATGAACCTTGGCGTTAGCTGATAATCTTATAAGCACATTCTTTAGTTCGCCTATAACTTTAACATTGGTCCAATCAAGTTGTATGATTTTTAAGGTGGAGGTTCAACTTCGGTGTTAATCTTTTGGCATACAGACCATGGCATCACATTGGATGACGCTCCTGAGTCTACCATACAATTGTGCACGTTTCTATTAAAGATTTCGAATGTTAACAAAAATGGAGGTACATTTTTGCGAGTGCTAAGGGTGGTAGTTTATGGCTTTTTACTCGCAGTTTCTAAAGTTACTTTATCTGCATTTTTTACATTATTTACAGGAAGGCTTCCTTTATCTTGAGGATCAAGATTGTTTTTAGTGGAAGTCTTCTGAGGAACTTTGTTCTGCACAACCTTGTTACCATTAGAATTACCATTTTTGTCGTTCTCTGAGATATTCTGTAACATTTTTTGTAGCAGAAATGGAAATTTCAATAACTCATAAACAAAACTGTTAGCTCTCAACTTTTTAAGATCTTCAACTACATCATAATCTAAGTTGGGGTTCACATTACTCTGTTTAGTCTCAGCTGGTTTAGACTGCTTTGGAGGTAAAGTTGTAGGGTTTTCGGAAGAAGGTTTGTTTACTGTCTTACTCCTAGTATTGTAAGGATGAACCGTCTCGAAGTTGGCTTGAAAGATGCTATCCGAGAAGTGTCCAAAAATGTTTGGATAAGACTCTTCTTCTTGAACTGCCTCTTGTTCAACCTCCTCAGGAATCTCAGGAGGCACCGAGTTATCTTGGGCTTCTAGAATTGTTTGAAGGGCGTATTGCAGACTTTCTAGATTAAGGCCCTCGGTGGTTGGATTAGGTCGGTTGGTGGGAAAAGGTTTCCTGAACGGGGGATTGTAAGGTCCTTTGCTCGAGGAATCTTCTTCGGTCGTCTTCTTCAAGTCTATAACTTGATTTGACAGTTTTTGAACAACTTTAGTTAAGTTTTCTAAATCCGAGCTTTCGGGTTGTGCTTTACTTTGAGTAGGTCTGGGGAGGATTTCGATCTTCTTTTTGGAAGAAGAACTAGTCTTTGTTTCATTGCTAGTAGAGTCTTTAAGACTAAGTATGTATTTTTCAATCTGGCTGTCCTCCTTGAAGGCTTCTAACAACGTGGCTTTCTTAGATCGTTTAACCCAAATAGCTATACTTTGATGCAAAGCTTTAGTGTAGTATGCTATTATGAGATTCTCGGCGGGCATGGAATCCGCAGGGATTCGATTTTTAAGTGTTAAGAATCTTTGATTGAAGTCTTTAACTTTCTCTTTAGGGTTCATTCTTAAATTAGAAAGATCCATGACTAGAACTTCCGGAGGCTTACCGTCTCTGAACTTTTCCAAAAAGCATGACTCAAACTTTTCCCAAGACATGATGGTATGGGGTTGTTGGGAAAAGTACCATGTAGATGCATTGCCCTTGAAAGTATAGGGGAAAAACCTACAGACTATGTCTTCATGCTCGACATTACAGAGTCTTATGGCTAACATAAACTTTTTAATGTGATCTTCAGCGATGTATTTTGAGTCAGGGTCAAACTTGGGGAGCCATTTCTCTGGATGTTTAGGCAAGGGATGTTGAGCTCCAGGTACAACTACGACATCCTGATCAAGCCAAGATCTAGCAAGATTGTTCTGATTGGCCATTGGTGTAGTGGGTGTGGAAGGCCGAGAAGGGGAACTGCCTTCGTCAGAAGAATCTCCTCCAGAAGAAGAAGGAGATGATAGAGGTGGTGAAGGAGATATTCCAGATCCTCCTGCAGCAAGGGTGAGGATTGGATCTGTAGGGTTTACAGTGAGGTTAGTGCCTCCAAGTTGTTCCCTGATATCAGAGAAATCTAAAGGTTGGTCCAACGGACGGTTTGGTTTCCTCAAACGGGCTAAGGCACTATGAGTTCTTATGAGAGATTGACGAACAATCTCTTGTATGTCACCACCTGTAGGATTGGGGGTTATTGGTTCAACTGTGACCCGTGGATCGTCGGTTGATGTGGTTGTTGTTTGAGGGGGAATGTTATTGTTCGAATGACTTCTTGTCACTATAGGTGAGCAATTAGGTGGTGGAGGAGTCTTACGACCGCCTCGTGCCATTAATTAGTTTCAAGCCCTCCTTCTAGCGCCATTTGTTGACGGGCGAAATTGACCGTCCGTCAACTGGAAGAGTGGATTTGGTCCGGGGTTGTCTAAATAACCCAAGCCGTTTGGGATAACCCACCCTGACGGGTTTAGCGGCTCCGTTATCCGATCTAAGTCCTAAGAAAATAAAAGAAAACTACTCTAAATTAATTAATCTAACTAAAAATAACTATTAAAACAAACTAATAAACAAATCTAACTATTATATATACAATCTACTATCTAATACTACACAACTATAATTCTATAAAATCAAATGTTCTATTACTAACAGATTCAGATCAATTTACAAATGTACAACATCTACAAATTACAGATTTGAATGAAAACCTGAAAAACTCATTGGTAATTTGTCCTAAGATAGTGAGACTATTGTTTTTTGATTTTATAATTTTATGAAAAAGAAATAACATAAAACTAACTAAACTAAGCAACTAAAATAATAACTCTAACTATGAATCTAAACTATACATATATCTAACTAAACTACTTATACTATACTAACAAATTAACTATTAAATACTAAATAACAAACTGACCTGAAGTAACGCTCCAGGTTTGTCCTATGTATGCAATGATTGTCTTAGCTGATTGGAGGGAGGAAACCCACACCAGATTATCCACGAGCTTTTTGTAAACTACAAGCAATTGTGCTCTTCAAATATAATTACAAGACAAGCAAGACATAAAAAATTACAGCAATGTTATGATTTATAAATCTTCACAGTTAGATAAATCTGTATGCAAAGATCTATACAAAATGATTCCATTAACGAAGAAGAGAAATCTGCGATTCATTAACTGAAACAAAGTAATTGTTGTACTTTAAAAATAGGAGAGATCAGATACAGACAGCATATAAATCCAATCACATCAGCATACAAAGAATTATGATAGCTAAAGTAGTCGATAATTAATTGCCAACTGATATGCAAAAACTTGAAACAAAAGTTTGATATATTGAAAGCGAAAGCTGTTACAAGACATCAACTTTCGTCTCAGTCTGAATCATAAATCCATAGTCTGGTTCTCCCACAGTGAGGATGATGATCATTATTACAAAAAATAACAAGTATTTAAAGACCTCCCACAGGGTAAAACATTCATGTGGAAGTTATCAAAACTGTTTACACAAATCTGGGAAAATATCCCAAGTCTGACTAAACTAACAACCTAAAATAAAAACTATATCACACAAATATCTCCTAGACTGCCACAGCATGCCCAATTGATTATTGCAATTCGAATGTACCTGAAAGAGGACAAAAATGGACAAGTTAAGAGGATATTTTGTTGATAAAATTGATAAAAATCTAATTCTAAAGACTAGCTATAGAATCTTGCGATTCTGTAGCTGGTCTAAATCAAACACAGAATCGTATTAAAAATCAATTCGAATCTTAAAAAACATATTCAAACTATTTAAAAATATTTGATTGCTAAAAGTATCATTCAAATCGACACTTGTATGCAACTTGAACAAACTAAATCGTATTCAACCAAATGATAACAGAGATGGATACACTCTGTTTAATTCGTTATCACCAATTCGGGTATACAGAATCGTATTGGATAACTCAACAGCAATGAAATCGTTTCATGGACCAATTGAAATCAAAACCAACAGTTTATGTTGCTCTAGCCATTAACAGAATCACTTCGAATCCAAACGAAATCAACAGGATCGTTTTCTCAAATTGATAGCATTATATTAAACATAAACAAACGATCCATGCTATTAGCGAATCAAATCAAAACTAGTATGTAAATTATCACAAACGAAATCATAATGGAATTAATCGGTTGATAACAGGATCTGTGGGACTCGTCCAACGTTTGTTATTGCCAATTGGGGGCAGTCAGAATCGATTGATATTCAACGAAATCATTACTTGAATCAATTTCAAAAACAAACTATTAGCCAAGTTTTCTCATACGAATTCAACAGAGACAAAATCGTTTTTGAAAATCAAAACCAATAGCGTAGTATCAAATCTACTTTCGATATCAATGTAACTCAAAACAGACAATTGTGCTAACTCAAGATATGCATCAATCAAACCAAATCAAAATAGTTTGTGTTTGTTACAGTCGTTATGAATCAACACAAGTCCACGATTATAGCAAGTATATCTTTAGCATGGTTCAAAGATAATTAAAATCCAATCGAGAATACTAATTCAATACAGGACAGAGTCATTTTGAGTTTATTAGGAGCAAATGAAACTAATTAAAATCATACCAAATCAACGATCAAACAGAACTGATTCACAAACAAACCAAACCAAATCAAAATCAATGAATTGCTTGTACTAAACTAGGCACAACAAATCGCATAACCAAATCATATGTACATTTAATTTTAGTAAAATGAACCTACTGTACACGATCCACAATGTAACCATTTTTGATAATCAAACTATGATAGAGTCATTTTGAATAATGGACAAAGCTAATCGAAAACCAAAACTCGATTCATTATATTAATTCAAGCAATTCATAAAACGAAATTGATATTGAAATTCATACTTGGATAATCACCAGACAACTTGGTCATGATAGTTTGGAATTGATGAAGGCTGTTGCCGATTCGACATTACTAAAAACGATCAAACCAGTGGTTTTTTGCTTCTTGTCATTAGCTTGAATCCTGTCCCTTTCTCTCGACGGCACTGTAACTTGGTTCTCTAAAGATTTGATCTTCGATTGTAATAAGGGAACGTCGGTATAGTAGCACTCAAGCCACACATTACATTGGACACACGCTGTCTGCTCGGGCTTCGAAACGACAGTTGAGGGTTTGTTCACATCACCGAGGGTTTCACTAGGTAGCTTGATTCCTGGGTAGCTAGGATTGTTCTTTAGGCAAGGGGGTAAATTAGAAACAAAATCATAGGGTGGCTCGGAGCACAGACCATGGGAATAAGGGTACTCACTAGCTAGGAAGCGCTCGATATCAGAGTCCGAGTCTTTGCTGAGGACTATGGGATTTTGATCAGCGTTTGGTTTAGGTTTATTTCGGGCAAGTCTCGATATCAATCGAGCATTCTTTTTACCTTTGCTATTGACAGTAGGGTTACCCTTGACTTTCTTGCTCACAAGATTTTTTACAGCCTCAACCTTGTCTGTTATAATGTCGGGTAGGTCGATATCAGGGCAGATCGAGGGTTTGGGAGAGGTTAGAAGGGCATGAAAAGGCACGGGTGGCCCGACCTTAGTCTCACTGACCACAGACTTGTCGATTTGGACAGACTCTGAATCAACAAATCCATTTCTAGACAGAAAATCTTGCCAATTATCACCATGGAGTTTTAAATGATGAACGACGATAAGTCTAATAAAGCCATGGTGAAACAAGCTGCTGTCAGACTTCTCCCATTTGAACCTCTTAGACATTTTGTAAATATTACGCTGGAAGTAAAATGGCATGTTCAATGGATAGCCCATGAAATTCATTAACATTCGAAGGTGATAAAGAAAAACCAATGCATACCGACCCTCACAGGTCACAAATTGTTTGACCATTATCAAAAGATCATGCCACCTGGGTTTAAGAGTGGAAATAGGCATACCTTTGTCACAGGATGTAACCTTTCATGATACGAACAGCAAAGGCCATGGCACCTCGTCGACTTTAGAGTTTTTAAACCATCGTTGGCCCATGGATGCCAATCATGTGGCAGAGCTTATGAACTCTTCATCCAGCTCAAGCTGACTGTCACCTACTTTAGCCCTACACCCATCAAAGGTAAGGGCGAATTGTTGTGCAACCAACAGATTGAAACCCTTGAACCTCTATATAAACATGAGCCAACCATTATCTTGTAAATCCTTACGGGTGTTATCAAAGAGTAACAGAGCTTGACTACCATTCGGCTCAATTCGCACCACCGGTGCCATAGAGAGGAGCACACGGTGAGCGATGTGAATGAGCCAGGGTTTTACTCACAGCATACGCAGGAGCAGAATGCTCACAGGCTTACCCAAAACTAGCAAGGGTGAAACAGGGATAGGGGTAAACATTAATGACATATCGTGCGAAGGTGGTGGAGCTAGTTCATACATGCATGATAGTCATATCTACAGTACAACCGCCGGTGCAAATAGCTATTCAACCCACTATTGTATAGGTTAACAACTATGCCACTCGCTCAACCAATGAAATCAATGGTAAGTGGATTAAACATTCGCGCGAGCAATAGTTATAGTTTCAAAACCAAACAAATGAAACGAAACCAATACCAATGGTTTGAGTATGTGACATGTGTTGTATAGAACGATTCATAGCAAGGGTTTAACCATAACACCAAAGCTTTTTTATGTAACCAATGTGCCAAGTGAATTGATCAAATAACATGTAAATCCAATCACCAATGCATCACAAACTCAATCACTCATTAAATGAAATTACATAATCAATCAAAGAATCTCAAATGAGTACAAATCAAAAGGTCTTGCCAACTGTATAATGATAAGTAAAATGTAAATGCAATGGGCATATCGACAAGCATGATAACAAAAATTTAGTGACGATTTTAATGCGACTTCGAAAACCAAGTTTTCACGCTTGCAGTCGTGAAAACAAGAACGATGGTAAGTGTGCAAATAGCGCAAAAAATAAAAGTGTCGTTTTATTTGAGAATTGCGACGAAAATTAAGGTTTGCAAAACGTTGGTGTAGGCAACTTATAAGATAGTAGAAAAATGTGAATTGGCTGCCAACAGAACCCGGATCAAACAATGTATCTATCTTAGTGTGTTTAGATACAACTCTTATGTGAAATAATCCATTCCTCTTTCATTCATTATCATGAGATTCATTATTGGAGTTTGAACTAGCATGAAGGGAATCTTTACCTTGTACTCCAACCGCTATGATCTTTCCTTCGTCTCTTGAATCGGAACCAAGATATTGTTGCACTGTAGCAACGATTTTTGTCTTCCCCTTTCCACCGAAATGTTTCGGTCTCTTCTCTGGATGTAGTTTCCAACAATGTTCATCATCATGACCACTTTTCTTGCAATGAGTGTAATATGGCTTTCCTTCTTCTCTCTTTACTGTGGCGGTCTTCTTGTCCTTCCTTTTAAACTTCTTAAATGGCTTATGTGAGAGATTGGAAGGTTTCTTTGTGGGATATTCTTGAACATGCTTTCTCATGTTCTCAAGGTGAGTGGCTTGCACACAAACTTCATCAATACTGGTGGGGTTAAAAAATAGCAAAGTATGACGAATATAACTGTGAAGTGCGCCAATATACTTCATTAAAGTTTCATAAGAATCCAAAGGAATGTTTAATGCAAGATCTTTATTCCTAAATTATTCTGTGAAACTTTGTACATTTTGAACTTTACTTTTTCTTAAAGTTTGTCATTCCATCATTGCTTTATGTAAATAACCCAATGGATAAAATTGCGTCCTTATCATTGATTTAAATTCTGACCATGAGGAAAGAATATTACCACACTTACTTCTATCCTGAAGTTTTCTCTCCCACCATATGAGAGCGGTGCATTCCAAATGAAGAGAAGCCAGTTGCACTTTAACTTCCTCTCCATCAATATGTTGAACATGGTAATATACTTCAACCTGTCAGATCCAATTATCTAGTTTTTCAAGATTAGCATCTTCATTAAACATAGGTAAAACAAATTTTACATCAAGCTTTAATAATGGTTTCTTAAAATAGGCTTTATGGATAGAATGATGAGAATGATGGGAATGTTCAAGTGAAGAAGAACTAGAACTTGATGGTTATGATGGAGGCTCAGGAGGGTCTCCT
>JASDQU011442330.1:10588-21417 GCA_032191745.1 Picea mariana | reverse complement strand
TAAATTGTTCACAACCAGCCCTAGGCCAGGATGATTGGATTAAAAAAAGAATGGTTTTATAAAGGCCTCAAAAAAGATAAATGTTTCTTTTTCTGAGATCAAATATTAATTACAAAAATAAAAAATGGGGATATAACCACCCAGATTATACTAACTCCTCATAAACTAACAAAAGTTCATTTCTGTTCATTCAAAATACATCATAGATATGACTGGAAGGTCTCAAGAGTGCCTCAGTTCAATCTTGAAATAATGGATCCCTGAATATCCTGAAAGAAAAGGAAAATAGAAATATTTCAGATATATTTTCAACTATTAATCAACACAATTCGAATTAACATAATTGGCTACAGAATCTTGCGATTCTATAGCTAGTTATCTTAGTAAAATGAAATCTCATTTTATTAAATGAATAAAACTAACTAATCTAAAAATCAAATGTAGTTTATTTAACAAACAAGATAATCTAATTTAAGAATAAAATCAAACATGATACTAATTTAAGAGATCATACCTCTAACCATGAAATCAAATCATATTAGGAAACCTTGGAATTTATAATGGTTGTTGCAGCCTCAACGTTTTTTAATATCACATGACCTGTAGTCTTCATACATTTTTCTTTTCCTTGGATGACAGATTCAAGTCTGTGGTTTTCACTTGTTAAAACATCGATATGATCTTTTAACGCCTTAACCCGTGACTGTAGAATTGGGATATCAGTATAATATCTATCAATCCATGATAGACAGATCTCACATATTGACTATGTGGCAGTTGCATCAGAACAAACAAGATTTTGGACCAGAGTGCCTTCCATATAGATAGTAGATCCATCGCATAACTTGACACCATGAAACTATGGATTGTTTTTCAAACAGGGAGGTAAATTGTCAATGAAGTTATAGGGCTGATCATGGTATGGCTCGAATGAAAAAGGGTCTTCCTCTGCGAGGAATTTGTTGATTTCAGAGTCAGAACTTTCATTAACCTCGATCATGCTGATCGCGTTTGCATGAGAATTTGACTTATTATGAAGACTCCTCGATATCAATCTACCAACCCTCTTGTTCTTAAAATTTATATCAACACTGCCTTTAGATGCTTTCCCTATAGGTTTCTTTAAATTTTTAACATGGTCACTAGGATGTATGACCTGCTCACAGACCTATTGAATATCCTTTGAATTGATTAAGGGTTTACTGTAGGAGGTTGAGACACATGGTTGGGCGGGTGAGAGGGGCGTTGTAGGGTAGGTTAGGGTTTCTTCAACCACACATTTATCGACCTCATCGACATTTGGATCAGAGAAACCATTTCTCACTAAAAATGAGTCCCAATTATCACTTTGCAATTCTAACTGATGCACAAGTAAGATTTTAATTAGACCGTGATGGAAGAGGCTAGAGTAAGAGGCTAGAGTCAGCTCACTGCTTCCTATATATTTTACCTATTTTATAAAGAATCCTCAGTAAGTAATACGACATGTTCAAGAGGAAACCCATAAAAACCATAAGCAAGCACAAATGATAGAGAAAGACCAAACTGAAACATCCCTCATAGGTGACGAACTGTTTTAACACAACAAGTAAATCGTGCCACCGAGCTTTCAAGGCAGAAATGGGCATGCCCTTTTCGCATCCCCTTATTTTTTGAGATATAAACAGAAGGCTCCAGGGAACTTATTCCACTTTCGCATTTTTGAACCATCGTTGACCACTTGCAGGGAGTCTTGTAGCTTGAATCAGGAAATGATCTGTAACCTCAAGCTAGACGTTGCCTACTTTAGCTCTTCACCCATCAAAGGAGAAGGTGAACTCCTGGGCAATTTGCAGATTGAAACCTTGAAATGTTTTAATGAAAACGAGCCAACCACTTCTCTCCAAATCTTTTCTAGCATCGTCATATAAGAGAAGGGTTTGAATACCATTTGGTTAGATTCTCACGAAAGAAGCCATACTGGACGGGAGGGTAGTAAAGCAAACACAACATGTAGGGAGGGTTTGTGAAAACAAAACAGAGCCATACCCGAGCCCAACAATGAATGTTGTAAAAACTCATAACGATGGGATGGGCGTTTAATTGAAATGCATGAGAAGGCAGTTTGTGAAGCCCAAGGCCATCCTTTGAAATGATGGAAGTCTAAAAATCGTATGCCACCTTTGCATTCAGTACAAGCTAGGACCAAAGCATTAAAACAAAAATAAGTGCACGCATCATGGGTTTGATCACAAAGTTTGGGTAAGTCAATAAATCGAAAAATCAAAGGTTTTGTAAAAGAAACGTAGCCAAGAATCAAACCAAACTATACCAAAAATCAAATCGTGGGGGTCCTTTGTTCATAAAACCACCAATCTCTTAAGCATGCTTGGAATTGAAAGGATCAAAACAAAGAGAGTAACATCTTCATGGTAAGGAACCAAAACTCCATTAATAAACTATATGAACAATTTGCCTTTAATGATATTTTGAAACAGAAAGATAATCACAGTCACAAGTTTTCATGCTTTCAGTCATGAAAACAAAGCATAAATAGTCAATAGAGAAAAGTGACAACTTACAACTATCATTTCAGAAATTGTCCATGAAGAATGATAAAAATTCGTGACCCTAGTTAGGAAGCTATATAGATCATTTAATTGATATGAAAAATTAACAATTATATATTGCTGCCAACAATGGCGACACACTGGGAGAAGTAGTTATCTATGTAATATGAACGAGTTCAGGTTAGAAAAATCTGAAAAAATTCGAATCGAAGAACAACTGAAAAATCATTTGAACATCTTAAATAATCATGACGCAGTCCAGTTTCAGATAATGTTTGTTTTAAAAGAAACGAAAACTGGTGACAAACTTTGCAAAAGGAAGCCACGACGTTTAAGTTAATGTATCCAATACTATTGACAAGGCCACTGCTTCCAACAGGCATTGATAGCCTCGACAGGGATGTCAATTAACCCACTCTGACGTCTGTATCCTATCAAGAAATGTCAGATCAAAATGAAGGATGTTTACGGCCAAAACAAGATTTATATATGAGAATTTTCTTCTACCTGACATTGCTTCGCTGCGAGTAGGCCTGTTCAGTACCCTGACAAAGTTTTCTTGGCGTCATGCATGTATTTACCCGCTGCCAGTAGACCTGTTCAATGTCCCAGTGGGTTTACAAACACTTCCACATATATTTGAGAAATTATTCACATTCTGGTATAGTTTTTAAAGAAATTTAACAGAGCATGGTGACGCTGAAAATTCCGGTTTTTAACACACCTTTATATATCACAGGCCTTTAAATTTTTCTTGCTATCCTTCATCAAGATCTAAAATTAGTTCATTAATAAAAATAATCTTCAAGAATAGGGAGACATTGTTGAGTTGCTCTCTTAAATAACCGGGACAACGTAAAGAGATTGTTTGAAGATGGTCATGAATACTTTCAAGTGCAGATCGAAACCGAGAAAACGTCTTTCAAACAAAAAGTCATCTTTAACCAGTCTACAATTTCAGAGAAATAGAACAATTAATGTTCTGACAACCTTTAGCAACTATTTTTGAGAGGAAGTATTATGTTTTCTTTGTCTAAGCTAAACTGTGGTGCAGGCATGTTTGTTTCAAAAAAGAAAGACCGATAAATAGAAATGAAAACAAAAACAAACCAGCAAAGAAAAACAAACAGAAAGGAAAGCAAAACAGAAAAATATTTACAAAAGGTGTATGGGAGAGTCATCAGGTGAAATACGTTTTGAGAGCTTGGCCATTCACCGGGAAGGTGTCTGGTTGTCCCTCTAAATTCCGCAGGCAAAAAAAACTGGGACCTAGTTTTCCAGCAATTAAAAATGGTCCCAACCACAGGTTTTGAAACTTAGTATGTTCTCCTTTCCCCTCATGAGGTTTATCCCACTTAAGGACAAGATCACCTACTTCAAAATTTCTATCTGAGGCAAACTTGGAATCGAACTAGTTTTTGACAATGAGTTGATGTTGATCCAATTTTCGTTTGGCTTGAGCCCTTACTTCCTCTAACTTTAGTAAAGTGTTAATCTGACTTTCCAAGGGAGGACACTCTTCTTCTTGCAATTTCTGTGATAACTGCAGAGATGGAAGAAGGACATGTGGTGGAAGAATCACTTCCCTGCCGTAAACGAGGAAAAAGGGGGAATTACCAACAACATTTTTAGGAGTTACCTTATCTTCCCAGATTACGTTAAATAGTGCATTATGCCAGTTTTTATGATTTTCGGAGACCTTTCTCTTGATGATCTTGATCAGGTTTTTATTAGTTGATTTAGCCAAACCATTGCCTTGGGGGTAATAGCTAGCAGAATACTTTAATTTTATTCATTTTTCTAAAGCGAAATCACTCATTTCAAGAGATGAAAAATCGGAAGCATTATCAAATAATAGGCATTCAAGAATACTGAAATGAGTGATAATATTTGAATTTAGGAAAGATATTACCTGGTTGGTGTTTACCACTTTTAACGATGCAGCCTCGAACCATCTGGTGAAAAATCTGTGGCTATTACGATGTATTTATGCTACTGCGAGGATGCAGGGTTGATTGGGCCTATAATATCAAGGCCCCATTGCTGAAAAGGGGAGTCTACCAAAATAGGTTGTAGTAGGAATGCTGACTTCTGTACTCGTCCAAATGCCTTTTGACAGATCACACACTTGCGACATAAGGCATGGGCGTCTTTGAAAAGAGTAGGCTAGTAATACCTTTCTCTTAATACTTTGTGGGCAGTGGTGTCTCCACCAAAGTGCCCACCAGCTTCCCCTGCATGTAATTCTAATAAGACTTTATCTGCTTCATCCTTTTCTAGACAGCACATAAGTATCCCATCGAAATTTTGGCGAAACAAAATACCATTTACCAGCTGAAACAAAGAAGATTTTAATCTTAGTGCTCTCTTATTTTTTGGATCAAGGTGACAAGGAGCTGATCCATGGATTAGATAAAATTTGATGTCATAATACCAAGAATTAGTGAGGTTTTGTGTACAACAGATCTGATTTTGATAGTGTTGACCTTGAATTAACCTATCAGTTTCATTATGCTGTCCTCCAACTGAATCAGCAACCAATTTACATAAACCTTGGCCTCTAACAATTTGTGCTGGAGTGATTTCAAGGTCATATTCTTGTAAAGAAGTGACCCAGTTTTCCCTTTTTTCATCAAGTTCTTTCTATACTAACAAATTTCTGACAGCTAGGTAAGGGACAATGATTTTTGTCCTAGATTTCAGTAGATAAGATCGAAAGTGTTTTACTGCTTTAAAAATAGCATAAGCTTGTTGATCTACTATTGGGTAGTTAAGTTCCACTCCCTTAAAGGTTGAGCTCATAAAGGCAATTGGGACTTCATTGTTTTCAGCATTCTTTTGGGTTAGCAGAGCGGCATAAGACCGATCAGAAGCAAAGGTGTAGAGAGTGAAGTCTCGTGAAAAGTCAGGGATCATTAGGGAAGGAGATTCTATTATGGATTTTTTAATCGAGTCAAAGGCTTGACTTTCTAGAGGTCCCCAATGGTACTGTACATCCTTTTTTATTAAGTTATGTAATGGCCTAACCATTTCTGAAAAACTGGGAACAAACCTTCTAACCAAATTTATCTGTCCTAAGAAACATTGCATGGATTTTTTGGAAGAGGGAGGGGGCAGTTTTGAAATGACTTGGGTCCTTTCAGGGTCAATAATCATCCCTTCATTTGATACAATGAATCCGATTAGTTTGCCTTGTTCTACTGCAAATACATATTTTTTGGGATTTAAAGAGATGTCATACTTACGACATCACTGTAGAACATATTTTAGATGAGCTAAATGATCTTCTTTATTCTTTGAGAAAATAGTGACATCATCTAGATAGACTACTATAGATTGATTGATTAGAACACGGAAAGCGATATCCATCGCTCTCTGAAAAGTGGCACCGGAATTGATAAGCCCAAAGGGAATCTTTATATAAGTATAGGTACCCCATGGAGTACGGAAAGTAGTCTTCAGCTGGTCTGGGGGAGACATGAGGACTTGGTTGTACCCTGAAAAACCATCCAGCAGCGATAATCTTTCAGAACTTGATACTTGTTGGAGAATCTGTTCCATAAGAGGCACAGGGTAGTTGTCTTTATCAGATGCTCAGTTTAAATTTCAGAAATCGACACATAGTCGGATTTCACTACTCTTCTTCCTTACAGGGACAAGATTAGAGACCCACTGAGTATGTCTTACTGGGAAGATTATTTTAGCATTTAAGAGTTTATTTAGTTCTTTCTTGACTGTCAGTTCAAGTTTTGGATGCATCTTTCTTAACTTCTATTGAAAAGGTTGGGTTTGGGGTTTTATGGGAATAATGTGTTGTATGATGTTAGGATCAAAGGTTTTTAGATCATCGTATGTCCAAGCAAAGACATCTTTAAATTCTTTAAACAACTTAATAAATGTTGTTTTTTCTTGCTCAAAACACCCCATCCCCAAATTGATGCATTGTGGGTTATCTTTAGTTCCTAAATTTACTTTTTCATGTGTCAAGGAAGAGCTACTCGTTTTACAATTCACTGATTTTCTGAATTTATCATGAAGATCATAAAAATTTTATAATCTTACCACAAATTTTGGGATAGAATTTACCACATCTGATGTTGACTCCGGAGATGTTGGATCTGGTATTACCGTAAAATCGTGAAGGTTTTCATTGTGGGTACCTTCATCAATAACCGCACCTTGGAAATTCTCTTCCATGTGCAAAAAATTGATAATTTGTTGATCGTCATCGAAGACTCTCCAATTCGTGATGTTGTCAGGGACGGATGGTCTAAACAACAACTCGACGGAAAACTTATTTGGATAAAGGCCTTCTGTGGGAAAATGTTTAGAGGCGACATTAGCTAACAAATCATCCTCAGAATTATTCAATATTGGAATAGAATTAATGTTAAATGCAGAAAATTTGTTCATCAAATTCCATACCTCAGTTTGATAGCTTTTCAGGTGTGGAGATAAACAGTGAATATAATTTTTTACCTGTCTAACGAGAATTTCCAAATCACCGAAGACTGTTAAATTCTGAATCTTCAAATCTAGTGCTTTTATGAGTCCTTGCAGGAGTGCCTCATATTCGGCCGTATTGTTTGTGCATTCAAATTCTAACTGGCAAGTGATCAAAGTTTTGTTACCTGCTGGATCAATGATCACACATCTAGCACCGGCTCCTTCCTTAGATTTAGATCCATCTAAGTACAGAGACCATATCTGATTTTCATCAGATGCATGTGACCACTAAGAGAGGGTTGTTGACTACGTGCATGTCATAATTTCATACTGTTGTTCAGGATTAGTGATGGTAGAAGTTTCGGAGACAAAATTGCTGAAAAAAGTGTTCATTTCCTGTGTTTTGGGTGAATTGGAAGAAGTCATTTAAATCAGTTACTGTAAGCTTAAGATAACTCTCATGATTGACCTTGATTTTGTTAGGATTTCCATTCTCGGGTAGCCACAAGTGAGACCAATCTGTCACGAAATAACCATGTAGTTGTTCGGACCAATCCCTACTTAAAAACATACCATATACTTCAGGGATATCAATGACAATAATATCAATGATCTGATGGAATTTAGGATTAGATGACAATCTGATAAGTACATCTTTTAATTCACCTATTAGTTTAACACTGGTCTGATCAAGCTAAATAATCTTAAGACTGGAAGGTTGAACTTCAACATTGATCTTTTGGTAGACAGAACAAGGCATTACATTTGACGATGCACCTGAATCTACCATACAATTATGTAAATTCCTATTGAAAATTTCAGAAGTCAATAAAAAGGGTGGGACATTTCTACGAGTATTAACAATAGAAGTTTGTTGTCTTTTAGTTGCAGCCCCTGGAACTATTTTATCTACATTTTTCATGCTTTTTACAACAAGGTCTCGTTTATCAGCAGGTTCTAGTGTCATTTTAGCAGAGACCTTTTTAGCTATTTTGGATCTTTTTTCTGCAACTTTGTTGCTGTTTAAACTGTTGTTTTTGTTGTTTTTTGCAATGTTCTACAACATCTTTTGCAACATAAAAGGAAATTTCAACAATTCATACACAAAAATATTAGCTCTAAGTTTTTTTAGATCCTCAATCAAATCATACTCTAAACTTGGATTTGTTGAATTATGTTTCGTTTCAATTTGTTTATACTATTTTTGAGGTGCATTAATGCCAATCTCAGAAGAAGATTTATTCGTTGTTTTACTTCTGGTATTGTAAGGATGCAGTGTTTCAAAATTATCTTGAAAGATGTTATCTGAAAAATGCCCGAAAATGTTGGGAGAGGGTTCGTCCTCTTCCACTACTTCTTGTTCAGCCGCGTCTTCAGGAATGTCGGGAGGAACTAAGTTATCATGTGCTTCCAGAATTGTCTGTATAGAAAACTGTAAGCTTTCTAAATTTAGGCCTTCAGGATTTATGTTGGGTCAGTTTGTGGGAAAGGGATTTCTAAAAGGGGGTTTATAAGGTCGTTTTCTTGAAGAAGCTTCTTCAGGTGATCTTCTCAAATCTATTACCTGATTTGACAAATTCTAAACGACATTTTGCAAGCTTTCAAGATCAGAATCGTCTGATTGAGTTTTGGTTTGGGGGGTTCTAGGAAGAATTTTGATTTTCTTCTTGGAGGATGAGGTAGTTTTTGCTTCATTAGAGATATTGTCTTTTAGGCTGAGAATATCTTTCTCGATTTGACTCACCTCCTCGAAGGCTTCTAATAAGGTTGCTTTCTTAGACCTTTTAACCCAGATTGCAATTTTTTGGTGTAGGGATTTCGTGTAGTATGCGACGATAATATTTTCAGCAGGCATTGAATCTGTGGGGATTCGATTATTTAATGTTAGGAACCTTTGATTAAAATATTTTATTTTTTCCTTGGGGTTCATTTTTAAACTAGAGAGTTCCATGACTAGGACTTCAGGAGATTTTTTGTCTCCAAATTTCTCAAGCAAACAAGATTCGAATCTTTCCCAAGATGCAATGGTGTGGGTTTGTTGGGCGAAGTACTAGGTAGAGGCATTTCCCTCAAATGTATACGGAAAAATTCTACACACTACGTCTTTGTGTTCTACACTTCTGAGTCTAATGGATAGGATGAATTTTTTAATATGATCCTCAATGATCTTCTTGGAGTCTGGATCGAATTTAGGAAGCCATTTCTCTGGATGTTAAGGCAAAGGATGTTGGGGTCTAGGTATGGCCACATCATCTTGATCGAGCCAAGGCCTGGTGGGATTATTTGGATTTTCCATAGGTGTGGGTGGTGTTGAAGGCTGAGATGAAGATTTGCCTTTGTCGGATGACTCTTCTCCTGAAGAAGAAGGAGATGAAGGGGGTAGTGATGGTGGAATACCGGATCCTCACACTGTAGGAGTGAGGATATGATCTAGATTAGTAGTGTTTAGTGTAAGACCAGTGCCTTCAAGCTGCTCCCTAATATCAAAGAAGTCTAATGGTTGGTTCAATGGCCGACCTGGTTGACTGATACGGGCCAAAGCACCATGTGTTATTAGGAGTGACTGACAAACAATTTCTTGAATGTCGGACCCTGTGGGGTTTGGTGTTACTAGTTCAACAGCTATCTATGGATTGTCATTTGTTGTGGTTTCTATTTGAGAGACAATGTTGTCGTTAGAATGACTTCTTGTCACTATAGGTGAGAAGGTGTGTGGGGGAGGAGTCTTGTGACCTCCACGTGCCATCAATAGTGTTTAGGCCCTCCTTCTAGTGCCATTTGTTGATGGGTGAAATTGACCGTCCATCAATTGGAAGAGTGAATCTGGTTCGGGGTTGTCTAATTAACGCAAGACGTTTGGATTGACCCACTCTGATGGGTTTAATAACTCTGTTGGCCAATTTAAAACCCTAAAGGAAACAAAATAAATAAATAAAAGAAACGAAATAACTCACTGATTACTAATGTATAGATATGTACACCTAAATATATATACAGTTTAAATGATATTTATATGATAGTCCTATTTGTCTAGCTCATATATACAAGATACACAGATAATGAATTTTGATGTGAACTCATAAAAAAAATCGAATGTATAATGGTCCTTTTGATGGAAATAAAAATAGAACGCAAAATGCACTATTTCTTTTTGTTTTATTTTTATATCATTTAATCTATATATACATCTCTAAAATCAAATATCAAACTACTATTTAAATAGAAAAATGTATAAAGTAAGAATTATACTACATATAATGATTTCGATTATAGACTAGCAAATAATAAAAAGGAAGAACAGACTAACCTATCAACCACTTTGAAGAGTATGCATCCAATTGTTAGCGTAAATCATACATCAATCCATCCACGAGACAAATCTGTTGTGCATCTTTACACTATTTGGGACAAACACTAAACTGTGCATTGACTGGTGTATTCAATTGATAAAATAGTAGAACGCAAAATGAAGGAAAATGTTGGAGCTTTGTGCTTAGTCTTAATGTGGTCAAGACATGAACTTTACACATCACCTCTTTAAGTTGTTCAAAAGCTGTAGTTGCCTCTGGAGTCCATGAAAATGCATATTTCTTATTTAGTGTCATTAAAGGTGCTTCTATTCTTCCATAGTTCCGAACAAACTTGCAGTAGTAACCTGTCAAACCCAAAAATCCTCTAAGATTCTTTAATTTTTTGGAAATTGGCCAGTCCATCATGGCCTTAATATTGTTAGGGTCTACCTTGACACCTTGATGAGATACAATATGACCCAAATACTCTACCTCCTTTACTCCAAACAAACATTTGGATGGTTTGGCATATAGTTGTTGCTCC
>JASDQU011442330.1:0-10568 GCA_032191745.1 Picea mariana | reverse complement strand
TAAATTGTTCACAACCAGCCCTAGGCCAGGATGATTGGATTAAAAAAAGAATGGTTTTATAAAGGCCTCAAAAAAGATAAATGTTTCTTTTTCTGAGATCAAATATTAATTACAAAAATAAAAAATGGGGATATAACCACCCAGATTATACTAACTCCTCATAAACTAACAAAAGTTCATTTCTGTTCATTCAAAATACATCATAGATATGACTGGAAGGTCTCAAGAGTGCCTCAGTTCAATCTTGAAATAATGGATCCCTGAATATCCTGAAAGAAAAGGAAAATAGAAATATTTCAGATATATTTTCAACTATTAATCAACACAATTCGAATTAACATAATTGGCTACAGAATCTTGCGATTCTATAGCTAGTTATCTTAGTAAAATGAAATCTCATTTTATTAAATGAATAAAACTAACTAATCTAAAAATCAAATGTAGTTTATTTAACAAACAAGATAATCTAATTTAAGAATAAAATCAAACATGATACTAATTTAAGAGATCATACCTCTAACCATGAAATCAAATCATATTAGGAAACCTTGGAATTTATAATGGTTGTTGCAGCCTCAACGTTTTTTAATATCACATGACCTGTAGTCTTCATACATTTTTCTTTTCCTTGGATGACAGATTCAAGTCTGTGGTTTTCACTTGTTAAAACATCGATATGATCTTTTAACGCCTTAACCCGTGACTGTAGAATTGGGATATCAGTATAATATCTATCAATCCATGATAGACAGATCTCACATATTGACTATGTGGCAGTTGCATCAGAACAAACAAGATTTTGGACCAGAGTGCCTTCCATATAGATAGTAGATCCATCGCATAACTTGACACCATGAAACTATGGATTGTTTTTCAAACAGGGAGGTAAATTGTCAATGAAGTTATAGGGCTGATCATGGTATGGCTCGAATGAAAAAGGGTCTTCCTCTGCGAGGAATTTGTTGATTTCAGAGTCAGAACTTTCATTAACCTCGATCATGCTGATCGTGTTTTCATGAGAATTTGACTTATTATGAAGACTCCTCGATATCAATCTACCAACCCTCTTGTTCTTAAAATTTATATCAACACTGCCTTTAGATGCTTTCCCTATAGGTTTCTTTAAATTTTTAACATGGTCACTAGGATGTATGACCTGCTCACAAACCTATTGAATATCCTTTGAATTGATTAAGGGTTTACTGTAGGAGGTTGAGACACATGGTTGGGTGGGTGAGAGGGGCGTTGTAGGGTAGGTTAGGGTTTCTTCAACCACATGTTTATCGACCTCATCGACATTTGGATCAGAGAAACCATTTCTCACTAAAAACGAGTCCCAATTATCACTTTGCAATTCTAACTGATGCACAAGTAAGATTTTAATTAGACCGTGATGGAAGAGGCTAGAGTCAGCTCACTACTTCCTATATATTTTACCTATTTTATAAAGACTCCTCAGTAAGTAATACGGCATGTTCAAGCGGAAACCCATAAAAACCATAAGCAAGCGCAAATGATAGAGAAAGACCAAACTGAAACATCCCTCATAGGTGACGAACTGTTTTAACACAACAAGTAAATTGTGCCACCGAGCTTTCAAGGCAGAAATGGGCATGCCCTTTTCGCATCCCTTTATTTTTTGAGATATAAACAGAAGGCTCCAGGGAACTTATTCCACTTTCGCATTTTTGAACCATCGTTGACCACTTGCAGGGAGTCTTGTAGCTTGACTCAGGAAATGATCTGTAACCTCAAGATGGACGTTGCCTACTTTATCTCTACACCCATCGAAGGAGAAGGCGAACTCCTGGGAAATTTGCAGATTGAAACCTTGAAATTTTTTAATGAAAACGAGCCAACCACTTCTCTCCAAATCTTTTCTAGCATCGTCATATAAGAGAAGGATTTGAATACCATTTGGTTAGATTCTCACGAAAGAATCCATACTGGACGGGAGGGTAATCAAGCAAACACAACATGTAGGGAGGGTTTGTGAAAACAAAACAGAGCCATACCCGAGCCCAATAATGAATGATGTAAAAAATCATAACGATGGGATGGGCGTTTAATTGAAATGCATGAGAAGGAGGTTTGTGAAGCCCAAGGCCATCCTTTGAAATGATGGAAGTCTACAAATCGTATGCCACCTTTGCATTCAGTACAAGCTAGGACCAAAGCATTAAAACAAAAATAAGTGCACGCATCATGGGTTTGATCACAAAGTTTGGGTAAGTCAATAAATCGAAAAATCAAAGGTTTTGTAAAAGAAACGTAGCCAAGAATCAAGCCAAACTATACCAAAAATCAAATCTTGGGGGTCCTTTGTTCATAAAACCATCAATCTCTTAAGTATGCTTGGAATTGAAAGGATCAAAACAAAGAGAGTAACATCTTCATGGCAAGGAACCAAAACTCCATTAATAAACTATATGAACAATTTCCCTTTAATGATATTTTGAAACAGAAAGATAATCACAGTCACAAGTTTTCATGCTTTCAGTCATGAAAACAAAGCATAAATAGTCAATAGATAAAAGCGACAACTTACAACTATCATTTCAGAAATTGTCCATGAAGAATGATAAAAATTCGTGACCCTAGTTAGGAAGCTATATAGATCATTTAATTGATATGAAAAATTAACAATTATATATTGCTGCCAACAATGGCGACACGCTGGGAGAAGTAGTTATCTATGTAATATGAACGAGTTTAGGTTAGAAAAATCTGAAAAACTTCGAATCGAAGAACAACTGAAAAGTCATTTGAACATCTTAAATAATCATGACGCAGTCCAGTTTTAGATAACGTTTGTCTTAAAAGAAACGAAAACTGGTGACAAACTTTGCAAAAGGAAGCCACGACGTTTAAGTTAATGTCTCCAATACTATTGACAAGGCCACTGCTGCCAACAGGCGTTCATAGCCTCGATAGGGATGTCAATTAACCCACTCTGACGTCTGTATCCTGTCAAGAAATGTCAGATCAAAATGAAGGATGTTTACGGCCAAAACAAGATTTATATATGAGAATTTTCTTCTACTTGACATTGCTTCGCTGCCAGTAGGCCTGTTCAGTACCCCGACAAAGTTGTCTTGGCATCATGCATGTATTTACCCGCTGCCAGTAGACCTGTTCAGTGTCCCAGTGGGTTTACAAACACTTCCACATATATTTGAGAAATTATTCACATTCTGGTATAGTTTTTAAAGAAATTTAACAGAGCAGGGTGACGCTGAAAATTCCAATTTTTAACACACCTTTATATATCACAGGCCTTTAAATGTTTCTTGCTATCCTTCATCAAGATCTAAAATTAGTTCATTAATAAAACTAATCTTCAAGAATAGGGAGACATCGTTGAGTTGCTCTCTTAAAGAACCGGGACAACGTAAAGAGATTGTTTGAAGATGGTCATGAATACTTTCAAGTGCAGATCGAAACCGAGAAAACGTCTTTCAAAAAAAAAGTCATCTTTAACCAGTCTACAATTTCAGAGAAATAGAACAATTAATGTTCTGACAACCTTTAGCAACTATTTTTGAGAGGAAGTATTATGTTTTCTTTGTCTAAGCTAAACTGCGGTGCAGGCATGTTTGTTTCAAAAAAGAAAGACCGATAAATAGAAATGAAAACAAAAACAAACCAGCAAAGAAAAACAAACAGAAAGGAAATCAAAACAGAAAAATATTTACAAAAGGTGTATGGGAGAGTCATCAGGTGAAATACATTTTGAGAGCTTGGCCATTCACCGGGAAGGTGTCTGGTTTTCCCTCTAAATTCCGCAGGCGAAAAAAACTGGGACCTATTTTTCCAGCAATTAAAAATGGTCCCAACCACAGGTTTTGAAACTTAGTATGTTCTCCTTTCCCCTCATGAGGTTTATCCCACTTAAGGACAAGATCACCTACCTCAAAATTTCTGTCTGAGGCAGACTTGGAATCGAACTAGTTTTTGAAAATGAGTTGATGTTGATCCAATTTTCGTTTGGCTTGAGCCCTTACTTCCTCTAACTTCAGTAAAGCGTTAATCTGACTTTCCAAGGGAGGATAGTCTTCTTCTTGCACTTTCTGCGATAACTGTAGAGATGGAAGAAGGACATGTGGTGGAAGAATCACTTCCCTGCCGTAAACGAGGAAAAAGGGGGAATTACCAACAACATTTTTAGGAGTTACCTTATCTGCCCAGATTACATTAAATAGTGCATTATGCCAGTTTTTATGATTTTTGGAGACCGTTCTCTTGATGATCTTGATCAGGTTTTTATTAGTTGATTTAGCCAAACCATTGCCTTGGGGGTAATAGCTAGTAGAATACTTTAATTTTATTCATTTTTCTAAAGAGAAATCACTCATTTCAAGAGATGAAAAATAGGAAGCATTATCAAATAATAGGCATTCAAGAATACTGAAATGAGTGATAATATTTGAATTTAGGAAAGATATTACCTGGTTGGTGTTTACCGCTTTTAACGATTCAGCCTCGAACCATATTGTGAAAAATATGTGGCTGTTATGATGTATTTATGCTACTGCGAGGATGCAGGGTTGATTGGGCCTATAATATCAAGGCCCCATTGCTGAAAAGGGGAGTCTACCAAAATAGGTTGTAGTAGGAATGCTGACTTCTGTACTCGTCCAAATGCCTTTTGATAGATCACACACTTGCGACATAAGGCATGGGCGTATTTGAAAATAGTAGGCTAGTAATACCTTTCTCTTAATACTTTGTGGGCAGTGGTGTCTCCACCAAAGTGCCCGCCAACTTCCCCTGCATGTAATTCTAATAAGACTTTATCTGCTTCATCCTTTTCTAGACAGCACATAAGTATCCCATCAAAATTTTGGCGAAACAAAATACCATTTACCAGCTGAAACAAAGAAGATTTTAATCTTAGTGCTCTCTTCTTTTTTGGATCAAGGTGATAGGGAGATGATCCATGGATTAGATAAAATTTGATGTCATCATACCAAGGATTAGCGAGGTTTTGTGTACAACAGATCTGATTTTGATAGTGTTGACCTTGAATTAACCTATCAGTTTCATTATGTTGTCCTCCAACTGAATCAGCAACCAATTTACATAAACCTTGGCCTCTAACAATTTGTGCTGGAGTGATTTCAAGGTCATATTCTTGTAAAGAAGTGACCCAGTTTGCCCTTTTTTCATCAAGTTCTTTCTGTACTAACAAATTTCTGACAGCTAGGTAAGGGACAATGATTTTTGTCCTAGATTTCAGTAGATAAGATCGAAAGTGTTTTACTACTTTAAAAATAGCATAAGCTTGTTGATCTACTGTTGGGTAGTTAAGTTCCACTCCCTTAAAGGTTGAGCTCATAAAGGCAATTGGGACTTCATTGTTTTCAGCATTCTTTTGGGTTAGCAGAGCGGCATAAGACTGATTAGAAGCAAAGGTGTAGAGAGTGAAGTCCCATGAAAAGTCAGGGCTCATTAGGGAAGGAGCTTCTATTATGGATTTTTTAATCGAGTCAAAGGCTTGACTTTCTAGAGGTCCCCAATGGTACTGTACATCCTTTTTTATTAATTTATGTAATGGCCTGACCATTTCTGAAAAACTGGGAACAAACCTTCTAACAAAATTTATCTGTCCTAAGAAACATTGCATGGATTTTTTGGAAGAGGGAGGGGGAAGTTTTGAAATGACTTGGGTCCTTTCAGGGTCAATAATCATCCCTTCATTTGATACAATGAATCCGATTAGTTTGCCTTGTTCTACTGCAAATACATATTTTTTGGGATTTAAAGAGATGTCATACTTACGACATCACTGTAGAACAGATTTTAGATGAGCTAAATGATCTTCTTTATTCTTTGAGAAAATAGTGACATCATCTAGATAGACTACTATAGATTGATTGATTAGAACATGGAAAGCGATATCCATCGCTCTCTGAAAAGTGGCACCAGCATTGATAAGCCCAAAGGGAATCTTTATATAAGTATAGGTACCCCATGGAGTACGGAAAGTAGTCTTCAGCTGGTCTGGGGGAGACACGAGGACTTGGTTGTACCCTGAAAAACCATCCAGCAGCGATAATCTTTCAGAACTTGATACTTGTTGGAGAATCTGTTCCATAAGAGGCACAGGGTAGTTGTCTTTATCAGATGCTCAGTTTAAATTTCGGAAATCGACACATAGTCGGATTTCACTACTCTTCTTCCTTACAGGGACAAGATTAGAGACCCACTGAGTATGTCTTACTAGGAAGATTATTTTATCATTTAAGAGTTTATTTAGTTCTTTCTTGACTATCAGTTCAAGTTTTGGATGCATCTTTCTTAACTTCTGTTGAAAAGGTTGGGTTTGGGGTTTTATGGGAATAATGTGTTGTATGATGTTAGGATCAAAGGTTTTTAGATCATCGTATGTCCAAGCAAAGACATCTTTAAATTCTTTAAACAACTTAATAAATGTTGTTTTTTCTTGCTCAAAACACCCCATCCCCAAATTGATGCATTGTGGGTTATCTTTAGTTCCTAAATTTACTTTTTCATGTGTCAAGGAAGAGCTACTCGTTTTACAATTCACTGATTTTCTGAATTTATCATGAAGATCATAAAAATTTTCTAATCTTACCACAAATTTTGGGATAGAATTTACCACATCTGATGTTGACTCCGGAGATGTTGGATCTGGTATTACCGTAAAATCGTGAAGGTTTTCATCGTGGGTACCTTCATCAATAACCGCACCTTGGAAAGTCTCTTCCATGTGCAAAAAACTAATAATTTGTTGATCGTCATCGAAGACTCTCCAATTCGTGATGTTGTCAGGGACGGATGGTCTAAACAACAACTCGACGGAAAACTTATTTGGAGAAAGGCCTTCTATGGGAAAAATTTTAGAGGCGACATTAGCTAACAAATCAGCCTCAGAATTATTCAATATTGGAATAGAATTAATGTTAAATGCAGAAAATTTGTTCATTAAATTCCATACCTCAGTTTGATAGCTTTTCAGGTGTGGAGATAAAGAGTGAATAGAATTTTTTACTTGTCTAATGAGAATTTCCAAATCACCGAAGACTGTTNATCGAAGTACAGAGACCATATCTGATTTTCATCAGATGCATGTGACCACTAAGAGAGGGTTGTTGACTACGTGCATGTCATAATTTCAGACTGTTGTTCAGGATTAGTGATGGTAGAAGTTTCGGAGACAAAATTGCCGAAAAAAGTGTTCATTCCCTGTGTTTTGGGTGAATTGGAAGAAGTAGTAAATGGTTCATTAGGGTCATTTAAATCAGTTACTGTAAGCTTAAGATAACTCTCGCGATTGACCTTGATTTTGTTAGGATTTCCATTCTCGGGTAGCCACAAGTGAGACCAATCTGTCGCGAAATAACCATGTAGTTGTTCGGACCAATCCCTACTTAAAAACATACCATATACTTCAGGGATATCAATGACAATAATATCAATGATCTGATGGACTTTAGGATTAGATGAAAATATGATAAGTACATCTTTTAATTCACCTATTAGTTTAACACTGGTCTAATCAAGCTGAATAATCTTAAGACTGGAAGGTTGAACTTCAACATTGATCTTTTGGCAGACAGACCAAGGCATTACATTTGACGATGCACTTGAATCTACCATACAATTATGTAAATTCCTATTGAAAATTTCAAAAGTCAATAAAAAGGGTGGGACATTTCTACGAGTATTAACAACAGAAGTTTGTTGTTTTTTAGTTGCAGCCCCTGGAACTATTTTATCTACATTTTTCACGCTTTTTACAGCAAGGTCTAGTTTATCAGCGGGTTCTAGTGTCGTTTTAGCAGAGACCTTTTGAGCTGTTTTGGATCTTTTTTCTGCAACTTTGTTGCTGTTTAAACTGTTGTTTTTGTTGTTTTTTGCAATGTTCTGCAACATCTTTTGCAACAGAAAAGGAAATTTCAACAATTCATACACAAAAATATTAGCTCTAAGTTTTTTTAGATCCTCAATCAAATCATACTCTAAACTTGGATTTGTTGAATTATGTTTCGTTTCAATTTGTTTATACTATTTTTGAGGTGCATTAATGCCAATCTCAGAAGAAGATTTATTCGTTGTTTTACTTCTGGTATTGTAAGGATGCAGTGTTTCAAAATTATCTTGAAAGATGTTATCTGAAAAATGCCCGAAAATGTTGGGAGAGGGTTCGTCCTCTTCCACTACTTCTTGTTCATCCGCGTCTTCAGGAATGTCGGGAGGAACTAAGTTATCATGTGCTTCCAGAATTGTCTGTATAGAAAACTGTAAGCTTTCTAAATTTAGGCCTTCAAGATTTATGTTGGGTCGGTTTGTGGGAAAGGGATTTCTAAAAGGGGGTTTATAAGGCCATTTTCTTGAAGAAGCTTCTTCAGGTGATCTTCTCAAATCTATTACCTGATTTGACAACTTCTGAACGACATTTTGCAAGCTTTCAAGATCAGAATCGTCTAATTGAGTTTTGGTTTGGGGGGTTCTAGGAAGAATTTTGATTTTCTTCTTGGAGGATGAGGTATTTTTTTCTTCATTAGAGATATTGTCTTTTAGGCTGAGAATATCTTTCTTGATTTGACTCGCCTCCTTGAAGGCTTCTAATAAGGTTTATTTCTTAGACCTTTTAACCCAGATTGCAATTTTTTGGTGTAGGGCTTCGTAGTATGCGACGATAATATTTTCAGCAGGCATTGAATCTGTGGGGATTCGATTATTTAATGTTAGGAACCTTTGATTAAAATCTTTTATTTTTTCCTTGGGGTTCATTTTTAAACTAGAGAGTTCCATGACTAGGACTTCAGGAGATTTTTTGTATCCAAATTTCTCAAGCAAACAAGATTCGAATCTTTCCCAAGATGCAATGGTGTGGGTTTGTTGGGCGAAGTACTAGGTAGAGGCATTTCCCTCAAATGTATACGGAAAAATTCTACACACTATGTCTTTGTGTTCTACACTTCTGAGTCTAATGGATAGGATGCATTTTTTAATATGATCCTCAACGATCTACTTGGAGTCTGGATCGAATTTAGGGAGCCATTTCTCTGGATGTTAAGGCAAAGGATGTTGGGGTCTAGGTATGGCCACATCATCTTGATCGAGCCAAGGCATGGTGGGACTATTTGGATTTTCCATAGGTGTGGGTGGTGTTGAAGGCTGAGATGAAGATTTGCCTTTGTCGGATGACTCTTCTCCTGAAGAAGAAGGAGATGAAGGGGGTAGTGATGGCAGAATACCAAATCCTCTCACTGTAGGAGCGAGGATATGATCTAGATTAATAGTGTTTAGTGTAAGACCAGTGCCTTCAATTTGCTCCCTAATATCAGAGAAGTCTAATGGTTGGTTCAATGGCCGACCTGGTTGACTGATAGGGGCCAAAGCACCATGTGTTATTAGGAGTGACTGACAAACAATTTCTTGAACGTCGGACCCTGTGGGGTTTGGTGTTACTAGTTCAACAACTATCTATGGATTGTCATTTGTTGTGGTTTCTATTTGAGAGACAATGTTTTCGTTAGAATGACTTCTTGTCACTATAGGTGAGCAGGTGTGTGGGGGAGGAGTCTTGCGACCTCCACGTGCCATCAATAGTGTTTAGGCCCTCCTTCTAGTGCCATTTGTTGACGAGCGAAATTGACCGTCCATCAATTGGAAGAGTGAATTTGGTTCGGGGTTGTCTAATTAACGCAAGACGTTTGGATTGACCCACTCTGATGGGTTTAATAACTCTGTTGGCCAATTTAAAGCCCTAAAGGAAACAAAATAAATAAATAAAAGAAATGAAATAACTCATTGATTACTAATGTATAGATATGTACACCTAAATATATATACAATTTAAATGATATTTATATGATAGTCCTATTTGTCTAGCTCATATATACAATATACACAGATAATGAATTTTGATCTGAACTCATAAAAAAAAATGAATGTATAATGGTCCTTTTGATGGAAATAAAAATAGAACGCAGAATGCACTATTTCTTTTTGTTTTATTTTTATATCATTTAATATATATATATACATCTCTAAAGTCAAATATCAAACTACTATTTAAATAGAAAAATGTATAAAGTAAGAATTATACTACATATAATGATTTCGATTATAAACTAGCAAATAATAAAAAGGAAGAACAGACTAACCTATCAACCACTTTGAAGAGTATGCATCCAATTGTTAGCGTAAATCGTACATCAATCCATCCACGAGAGAAATCTGTTGTGCATCTTTACACTATTTGGGACAAACACTAAACTGTGCATTGACTGGTGTATTCAATTGATAAAATAGTAGAACGCAAAATGAAGGAAAATGTTGGGGCTTTGTGCTTAGTCTTAATGTGGTCAAGACAGGAACTTTACACATCACCTCTTTAAGTTGTTCAAAAGTTGTAGTTGCCTCTGGAGTCCATGAAAATGCATATTTATTATTTAGTGTCATTAAAGGTGATGCTATTCTTCCATAGTTCCGAACAAACTTGTAGTAGTAACCTGTCAAACCCAAAAATCCTCTAAGATTCTTTAATTTTTGGGGAATCGGCCAGTCCATCATGGCCTTAATATTGTTAGGGT
>JASDQU011442328.1:32613-54527 GCA_032191745.1 Picea mariana | reverse complement strand
AAGAGGGGATTTGGTCCTTATACAATTACCGACTTGGTTAATCCTCAATGGGGATTTAACCTAATAATAAAAATAATAATAATGACATGATTAATCCACAATGGGGATTTAATCCAATAACAAAATAATAAGAATGCCCTTCGCAGTTACATTATTTCAACAGAAGGAAGAATATAGCAAAGAAAATCTGTCCATTTACGTATTCCATTGTCCCAACCCTTTAGCCTTTCCTAATGCCAAAGGAGATTTAAAGCAAAGCAGTTGAGGGACAGAAGAAGAGGAGCCCAGGATCAGGTTCAAGGAGCGGTGGCCGGTCTCAGCTTTTGTAAGTTGACTCATTTTAAGTAATAAAGAGAATGATTTTCCCGTCCCAATTCATGAACTTTTTATGGTTTGATTAGTTTAAGTTTGATTTCTAACCCGTTAATATATAAGTAGTATGCATGCATAGTTGTTGCTCGTATTGAATGTAGGTCAGCTTTGGAAGGAGTGTTGCGAACAAGTAATCAAGCATAACGGAGGATCGACATCAAACGCTGGTAACGAGGTAGGTTGATCTTTCTATGCATTTACTAAGAAAAAGAGATTTAAATCTAGGGATGAAGGTAGAAAGTAATTTCTATTCGGTCATATCTGCATGCAAAGTCTGAACTCTATTTGCTAGTTCGTAGGGTGTTTTTCCCCAACAACAGAATTGACGACCATACTGGGGAGAATCTCTAGGGTTCCTGGAATTTTATTTAGTTTTTGGGTAGTTTAAAGACTAGTTTTTTCTTGCCTGTCTTTTCTTTTTGTTTCTGTAAAGTCTGAGTTAGCAGGGAGTCTGGTTTTCCATACCAACTTTCCCTGATTTTTGCTTGACTGTGTTTTTCGAGACCCACAGAGGTACACGCGTCCTACACAAGGCCTGCATGCATGTACCCGCGCGCTATCCTCTTACAGCCCGCGTGTGAACACTAGTTGTAGAGATAGCAGTAGTGTGTAGGAGTTCAGAGAACCTCAGAGGCAGTCCTCCTCTTCTTTGTCAGAATCACATATTCTCAGGGGGTTTTCTGGAATTCTGTCTGAGTCTTGTTTGCTAACAGTCCTATCTTAGATTGTTTTTGCCTTATTATTTTTTTCTTACATTATTTGTTTTTCTGTTAGAAAGAGTATCCAAGCCTTCAAGGGATCCTGGTTATCAATACCAGAGGTCTCTTCCTGGTTTGGTCTATCTGTTTTCATTTTTTCTTAGAGTTTAGATATACACGCGGCCTGTACAAGGTCAGCCCGCGTATACATGCCCTCTGTCCCTGTTCAGCGTGCATTCACACGCATGTTGTTTGAGTAACAGTCGCGTGCTTGTATAGGCTACTTTTTGTTCAGGGTGAGACAGTCATCCCCTCCTTTGATAAAAAGTATTCCTCTCAGGTGTTTGAATCTATGTTTGATTAGTCAGTAGCTTAGGATTATTTTTACCCTTAGCTTGCTTTTTCTCATTTAAAACGTTGTCAGAAAAATATACATTTTTTTTACGGTTTTTAGACAAGTGTGAGAGTCATTGTTTTTACAATTGTGTGATTTGTTAATCTGATTCTTTGCGATCTTCACTTTAAGCCATAATTGTTTTTCTTGATTTTTTGCTTGTCGGTATTTTCCCTTTCTTGCTTTACTAGCACTTAAATAAAAAAAAAAAATCTCTTTTCATTTTCTTCTTTGGTTGAAGAGTGTGTTTCTGCATCATTAGCTAGGGAAAAGTCTTTTATTTCATAAGTTTTTGCAGTTCACTTAGATCATAAGTAACTCATAGTCGAGTGAAATTCCTTTGAGTTTGTTGTCCAAAATCTTAGAAAAGTTAAAAAATCTTTTTTTTTAAAAGTTGTTGGAATTTAGGATTCAGTAAAAGTTTTGTTTCCATCTTTTTTATTCATTTTTTGATTTCGTCTTTTACACATCATCAGTTTCACCTTCATACCCCTTGACGTAAGACAAAGCCATAAAAGTAACGCTAAATTTAAAATCTACTAGACTTTTATGTTTGTAGGGTTCACAAACTAGTTCAGGACTAGGGCCTTGGATTAGGTTGTAGAGGAAACTCTTCAAGGCCATTTAAAATCAAACATTGGAGTCTGAGATAGGGAGTGTTTAATTACAGTTTCTTGGAAGTTATCTGGGACCCCCCTCCAACACAGGGGATAAACACGAGGTTGCGTGCATAAAGGTAGCAGAGATAACCCCTCCAAAGCCGGACCAATCGTAGTGGAGAACACATTTAAAGGGCTTGTTTTGGGATTCCGTTGTTTGCATTTACCATGGGGCTTCATGGGTTTTGAATACGTTTGAGGCCCTCAGTTGTCTTCCAGACCATTTTCTCTCGATACCCTTGACAGGTTTCGGGCTTGATACCCTGCTCATTGTGGTCTCTCGACTTTCGACTTTACCCGCCTGGTGATTGTTCGCTTGCTGGCAACCTAGTTGCCAATTTTTGTTAGGAACATACACAGGTGACTGCGGGGGTATACCGCGGTACCTAGGACAAATACCAGGCCATGCTTTGCAGAGTATATCCAGAGGGTGCTTCCGTGTTCGAGTTGCACTTGCACCAGTAAGTTGCTCTAGTGTTGGCTGTTGTAACTGTTCTTCCAATTAATTTAGTGTTTGCTTGTCTTATCTTCTAGGGACTTTTTTCTTAGTGTGTTACTTTTGAGCGTTTAGACTACCTTAGAGTGTCTTGGATCTTCTCACACAGTGGAGGATCCCGAGCTCCGCTGGTCACAAAGGTTTCTTGGCCTGCCGCCGGTTACACTGGAGCCACCCCCGCCACCATTAAGACAGAAGCTAGACCAACAAGGGTCTTTTGAAGTGATCGGGTTACAAACCATTGTGCCCGAACAACCCCTGGAGGAATCGATCATTTTGGACCTTGAAGCAACCACTCTTGGCTCGGTTGAAACCCCAACCACTGATCTCTCGACACCTTTCATTGTACCAATTCAATTTTATGAGTGCCAAACAGTGTCGCACACAACAATGGGAACAAATGCTGTTACTCCTTCTAGGAATTCTTCAATTCCCACCACGGTTGTCACCATAGGAGAGCCGTCATCTCCTAACCTACCGTCGTCATTCCGAGCCACCATGGTCTCGACCACAATTACTTTGCACAGTGGTCCAAACTCGTCTTTGGTGGCGGCCACAACCCCTTTCACACATAGTGCGACAGGCCTTTTGTTCTCATACGGTATGCCTAGTTCGGGTACAAGTCTTGTACTGTCCTACTCCACTTTACAGACTTTGGGTCTGGGGGCAGGGAGCTCTAGCGCTCCTCTGCAAGGTCACATAGGGGGCACTCCTGTCCCTTTTAACGCTTTTCCTTACACAGGAGGTCATATCCCTCTTTCATCCCCTTCACTCGATGGTTCGCATCAGAAATCCACCGGGCAACCTACACACAATAGTTTATTTGGAGCGGGGAGTCAAGGACCACCTTCGCATAGTATGCTGGTAGGTTCGACACTGTTTTCTTGGAACAAAACATTTGGTAACACCACCTTATTGTCAGCCGCTTTCCCGACTGGGGGTAACCCCATTTTTGGACAATCTACTCCTGGGCAGGGTACTATTCCTGCATAGGGGGAAAACTTAGTAGGACCTTGGAATTCAGGGCAAGGATCCGTTCCCTCCTCCAGAATGCCGATCTGTGGTAATTCTTTCCACAATCAATGGAACCCCAGACAAACTACTATGCCTATCCCTACGGGACTGGCATGGGGTAATCCTTCCCAAAGTCCTTCGAACACAATGCATGCCCAACAATCTATGTCCTATTTGGGAAATTAGTCGATGATGTCTCCACAGATGCAAAATCCTTATGCTGGTCAGGGCCATGGTTTCTACCAGAATCTGGACTAGCAGCCAAACTTTTGCTGGCAACCTGGTGCCAATCAAACTCCAAGACCCTTTTTCCCAGGTTATCAGTAGCAACCCAAACTACCATTCTTGACAACTTTACACTTTCCAGATCTGACAAAGTTGTTGAATGACCCTATTTGTCACGATCCGCGTTGGCCTCCTATGCTGACGAAGTTGCCTTCAGACATTCCAAAGTTTGAAGCCAAGCCTAATGAAGATCCAGGAGATCATGTGACTACCTTTCATTTTTGGTGCTCATCTAACTCATTGAAGGATAACTCCGTACAGTTGCGTTTGTTTCAACGTACTCTCATTGGGAGTGCCGCGAAATGGTACATTGAGCTCGATCGCTCAAGATACTCTTCTTTTGGCGAACTGGCGATGGCTTTCCTTAACCATTTCCAGTTACCTGTGAGATACGACATTGACACAGAGCTGCTCGCTAATTTCAAACAGACAACAATGGACCATATCTCTGATCACATCCGAGAATGGAGATGCCGGAAGAGTTTAATCAAAGTACCAGTCCCACCAACATTCCTGCTTGAGTGGTTCCTTAAGTCTTGGGTCCCACAGTTATCCAAAGACGTCGCGACATCCAGAGTTTTCTTTGAAGAAGATGTCATCATGAGGGCTCAACAGTTTGAGCTCATCTATTCTCAGTCCGGTTTATTATACAACATCTTGCCAGATGTGCCACATTCAATATTGGATAAAACTAGACAGAGAGCTGGACCGCATGCCGATGGTATCGTCGGTTCAGCACAAACTAAGCCCGTTGAGTAATTGACAAAGCAGTTGTAGCAGTTATCCATACAACACACAATGGCCAAGCCAAACTACTTCTTTGGCTGCTCCCCCTACCCAAACGTCGGAAGTACACACAGTGCAGTCGACTAACCCAAAGGCCACCCAATAGTCTGAAGGGAAGAAAAAACAACGAAAGAAGGGTAAGGGGGATAAAAAACCCAACGATAATGCTGGGGGGGACAACACTGAAAAACGGAAGGCGAGGTATCCATGCAACTTGTGCACGGAAAACCACCCGACCCATCTATGTCCTCGGCTTGCAGAGGCCCAAAAATTTGTCACACAACAACAACAGGCGGTGTTGACGAACCCATTTCAGCATGGGCAAAATCTAACTCAAGCCTCTGCAAGTACGGAAGGCGGCAACCAAGAAAACTGCCCGCCTCCGAACAACCCCTCATCTGCGAACGTATATATGGTTAGGGGTGATGCTTTCATATCGACTAGAGTGCACGATTATAGTAAACCAAGCGCTTCTGAGAAGAGTAAAGAGGTTGACCTCCCATCTCTTCCTCTACAGATTGAGAAGATGTTTGGAGAAACAATGACACGCATTCCAAAAGGTGCATTTAAAAAGGCTTCTCATAACCCAAACGCAAGGGCCACTCAGAACTACTCTGTGGTGGAAGATTTATCACAAACCCCTTGTGCGATGTCTGCTTTGGAGGTCCTCCAAAGTTGTCCTTCTTATAGAAAAGCCTTGTTAACCGCTTTGGGCTCTACTAAGACTTGTAATCCGGGTACCATCATGTTAGATACAACCGACTTAAAACCTCGTCTGCCTTACCACATAGTGTTTCAGATAGTAGTGGCTTACCCCACGAAAATTTTTACACAGAATATCTTCCGCACGGTGGTTGACGAGGGTGCCTTGACATGTGTTATGTCGTTGGCATGTTGGAAGGCCATTGGCCAGCCCGTTTTGTCTCCATCACCTACTCTCCTCACTGCTTTCGATGGTCGTTTGTTCCGACCACATGGCATTATTCCTTCTTTCCCTGTGCGGTTAGGATGCAAGACCGTGTGTGTCGAAGTAGAGGTAGTCGATGCTCCCCTCGACTATAATCTCTTGTTAGGATGGAGTTGGACTTATGCTATGCAAGCTGTGGTTGCTATAGTTTTCCAGGTCTTGTTGTTTCCACACGAGGGCTGGATAGTGACCATCGATCAATTGTCTTTTTCCAAACCTGACCCAGCTTTGGGGGCATCCACGGTCCCGCTGATTGATAATCCTCAACCAGGGGTCGTCAACGTAGGAGTTGGTTTGTGCCCATCTTTGATGGGTACTTTTGATTACCCACCTCCTCACGACGATATCAAATTTATATCTAATCACCATAAGGTTGAGATTTTTCAAGTTTCGTCGTTCCGCACGACTTACTTCGAGGATCCTTGGATTCTTCCTTCCCCATAATCCATGATGGATGAGATAGGGCACCCAAGCATGTCCATGCACTTGTTTGTCGCTGAAGTAGTGTACTCTTTAGTCCAGTGAGCTTCAGCGAACACTGATCTGACTCCTGCACAAGAGTTAGATCCACTTCAAGAGCCTATTTGGCTTAGGGTTCTCTCGCTAACACCAATTCGTTAGACATAGTCTTGCCTTCTGATGAAGCAGTAATCGAAGCAATGACTAGTCTGGACAAACCTTGGGAAGATCTTCATCATAGATCATATATTCTCCCAGAGTTAAGCCGAATCGAAGCAGGAGAATTCACTCTGACCATGACGGGAGATCAGCCGTGTCCTATTAATCTTTTAGCTACACATGAAATTTATGCTGAGGGCAATATGGAAACTGAAACTATACCAATCAACATCTCCCGAAACCCTGGCATCGTGGAGAACGTCTTCATCGAAGCGGATTGCTCCCCCGAAGAGATTCAAATCTACACGGATCTTTTCAAAGAATTCCGCGACGTTTTTGCTTGGTCTTATGAGGAAATGCCAGGTATTGATCCAAAAATATTTGAACATGAAATCACAACTTATCCTGATGCCAAGCCTGTTCGATAGAAGCTTCGTCCAGTTAATCCCAAGAAAGAAACAACCATCAAGATCGAGGTTGAGAAATTGCTAAAGACAGGTTTTATCTATTCTATCCATTTGACTCAATCGGTGTCAAATCCTGTGCTGGTCAATAAAAAACAAGGCACAATTTGTGTATGTACTAATTTCCGTGATTTGAACAAGGCATGTCCCAAAGATAATTTTCCAACACCGTTCATCGACCAGATCATTGATGAATGTGCTGGTTGCGAAGCCTTTTATTTCATGGATGGTTTTTTGGGATACAATCAAATCCAAATCAAACCTGAAGACCAACACAAAACGACATTCATTTGTTTGTGGGGTACATTCGCATATCGTAAGATGCCTTTTGGTCTTAAAAATGCTGGAGCCACATTCCAGCGGGCCATGTCTTTCACCTTTCACGATCTCAAGCATATAGTCGAGGCCTATCTAAATGATTTAACATCATGATCTTGCAAGAGAACAGATCATCCCACACACCTTAGACTAATCTTCGAATGCTGTCGCTACTTTAGGATTCGCTTGAATCCAAACAAGTGTTGCTTCTGCGTAACGTCAGGATGTTTGTTAGGTTTCATCGTATCAACAACAGGGATCATGGTCGATCCTCTCAAGGTGGAGGCAATAATCCAGTTGCCCCCCCCACGCACAGTTCTTCAACTTCAGAGTTTACAAGGCAAGGCGAACTTTTTACGACGCTGCATCGCCAACTATGCCGAAATCACCAAGGGATTTATGCGCCTACTGAAGAAAGACGTTCCTTTTTACTGGGACGAAGTCACTCAACGCTCTTTCGACACATTAAAACATGCCCTCACAACTGCGCCTCTGCTACGACCACCTAACTATAACAAAGACTTCTTATTATATCTGGCTGCCGCAGAGTCCACCATTGGCATGGTTTTAGTTCAGGAAGATGATTCATTTTCAGAATACGTGATCTATTACCTGAGCCGAGGCCTCATAGGACCGGAACTCAATTATTCTCATATCGAAAAACTTGCGTTGGCAACAGTTCATGCTGTTCAACGGTTCCATCATTATGTTCTGTTTCGCAAGACCACCATCATTGCTGTCGTGAATCCATTCCAGTATATGTTGACACGACGGGTTATAGGTGGAAAAATCAGTAGATGTATAGTCATCCTCCAAGAATTTGACTTAGACTTCGTTTCAGCAAAGTCCAAAAAGTCATTGGTCTTCGCAGAGCTTATTTCGGAACTTCCGGTTGAGTCAGGTGACGTGCCTGAAGAATCACCTATCCCAGGAGATATGTTTTTGATCACATCTTTAGATTCTTGGTACGGAGATATACTTATCTATGTCTAGACTTTGAAGTGCCCCACTTCTGCTTCTCGTGATGAGCGTCGGCATATACGCCATCGGGCTAAGAATTATCTCATACTCAATGATACGTTGTATCAGAGAGGTGTAGACTGTATCTTACGTCGATATCTCACACATGAGGAGGCAGTCATCTTGCTCAACGATTGCCATACCGGAGCTTGTGGCGGTCATTTGTCTAGGTTGGAAACAACCCAAAAGATTTTACGAGCAGGTTATTTATGGCCGACACTTATCAAAGATTGTATAGAATCAGTCAAGAAGTGCCATCCGTGCCAAGTCTTCTCTCGGAAGATGAGGGCACATCCTGCTCCTATGTTTCCTGTCATCACAGTTGGTCCCTTCACCAAGTGGGGGATTGATTACGCTACTTGCAACCCCTCGTCAGCAAGGGGGCACCGCTATATAATCGTCGCTGTAGACTACTTCACTAAGTGGGTCGAAGCTATGCCAACGTTTAAAGATGATGGAGAGACTGCAACTCTCTTTTTATTCAACCAGATCATAGCAAGGTTTGGCGTCTCGAGAGAGATTGTTACTGACCATGGCAGTCACTTTCAGAACCAAATGATAACCGAATTAACATTAAAGCTTGGGTTACGGCAAGAGCATTCATCACCCTACTACCCCCAAGCCAATGGGCAGGTGGAAGCTGTAAACAAGACTCTTAAAACTATTTTACAACGAACTATCAACTCAGCCAAGTCAAATTGGCATTTGATGTTATACTCGGCATTATGGGCTTACTGAACATCTGTTAAGACTGCAATTGGTTTCTCACCTTTTCAACTCGTTTACGAGTTGGAGGCAGTCTTTCCCATCGAATGTCAGATCCCATCTCTAAAATTGGCAGTACAATTATTGCCAGACACTTCTCCACTTGAAGAACGGTTATTACACCTTGAGCAGCTCAATGAGCAGCGTCGTGATGCGGCCCTGGCGAACGAGGCTCACATACATAAGGTCAAGTGTCAGTATGATAGGTCCGTTCGTCCTCGGATTTTCTCTGAATGCGACCTTGTCCTGGTCTATGACCAAGATAAGGACCCCCTAGGGGCAGGAAAATTCAAACCCATGTGGTTCGGACCCTTCATCATAAAAGAGGTATTAAAAAATGCGCTTATCGTCTGGTTGATTTTGAAGGGAATTCTTTGGCGGAGCCTAGAAATGGGCTCTACCTCAAGAAGTATTACTCATAGGCAGGTTACTGTGGGTGACTTTTTGTAACATATGTATAGTCTTTGTACTGTTACTTTTTAGTTTATTTTAAGTATTATGGACACGTTATTGATGTTATGTTTCATCAATATGGCAGATGTTAAGTGATTTTGAGGTGTTCGTTGGGTATGCAGACGGTGCTAGTCGGCACACTCGGAGGCTTGCCTCTGTAGCTTGGGTAATATTTACACCTTAGGGCCAGTTGTTATCTTCTGGAGGTATATGCTTAGGTGACACCACAAATAATGTCGCCGAGTATAGTGCAGTTATTGAGTTGCTTCGTGATGCCTTGTCATTGGGTATCTCTCATCTCTGGGTCTATCTCGACACTCAACTGGTTGTGTCATAGCTAAACAGAGTATACCGGGTTCATGATCCAAATTTAGACCGGCGATTCCTTAGGGTACGTCTCTTAGAACGAAACTTTGATTATATTACATATTTTCATGTTCCTAGGAGATTAAACCAAATTACAAATACTCTAGCTAATCAAATTTTAGATTGTCATCTTGCACACATATTAAAGAACATTGACATAAGCATGTAAATACATTTTTGCACACGTGATCCATAAGACACAAAAGATCAAAAAACCATATATAACATCATAAAACAACCAGAGTACATAGATGGACGCAAGCTCCTAAAAAATAGGACTAATACCGAGTCACAGGGCTTATGCCCTCAAAAAATATATACAAGTAAGTGCTTGTGGCATGTAAAAAGTCTAGATAGGTTCAGGGCCTATGGGCCCTGTTATAATAGTCCACAGCATGGGCTAAACGCCTAAACAATCGGACCTACATTCGAGGTGCCCCCATTACATGAGGCTGCATGGATGGTGACAAGTCCTCTATCTCTACCATCGGGACTGTGCGAGTTAGTGCAGTAAAGTTCCGCTCAACTCGTCTAAGGACCCTCTCAGCCTCCCTGGCTGGGAGGTTCCTTGCTACTGTTGCTCCCCTGGCGGCGGTAGCTGCGGCTTCTGGCCGGGGACGATGCCTGTTCCGTGCATAATTGACAGGTCGCATGGGTTCCACATCTGCATGCAACAAACGTATACCTGTCAAATACTCTGGCATACAAAAAAATGATATATATAACAAAAATGACATAAAAATTACATATGCAAACAAAAAAACTATAAAGGTGGAGACTTACCCATCTCTCCCCGCTCCTCACCAGGAGGCACGAGTATCTCAGGATCTCTAGAAAAATCTATCCCTGCATATGGGTAATCCTCGATCACAGGGATCTGCCGTGACAACCACGCAAAGAAGTCATTATCGAAGGACTGATTGGTCCTTCCACCACCCTGTCGTGGCAGTAATACTGCCCATCTACACATTGCAGGAAAAGAGGCCTGATGTTCTCGTACTACTTCCCAAGGACTAAAGCTCAAAACTCTCTCAAAGAAGAATGAACACAAAATCGTCCCGAACCCGAAGTTTCTATGTGTCCGCTATCAACAATCTGTCAATTGCCTCTTCATGCACTCGAGCAGTGTGGTACTCTAGTAAAAAATTTGTGCTTTCAAGCACTGGATAACACAATTCATCTGTGCGCGAGACGCCTGATGCAAGGCTGCTGAACCGGTAATCCGCCCAATCAGTAATAATATCTCCTGCAGTGATAGGTTAGTGATCTTACTGATGGGTACTTGGGAGCTCACATGGTTAGTCCCAGCCTCACAATGTTCGGCTATCAGTTCTGATATGTTATTCGGTCCCACAGGAAACATCCTAAAGTTGACTGGTTCCCTTCTCCTTAAGAGACCAGTCAAAAAATAGATATCCTCGGTGGTGGGCACTTGTGATTTCCCCTCTAGCATGAAGGCATCTGCATCAGGGTGCCAATAGTCAATCAAGGTATTCAATAGCCTTGGTTGCGCTCGCATAAATGGACACAGGAAGAACTTAAGTAAACAACATTGCATCAACATGGCTACGACATTCGGATCTCCCGTGACCAACTCACTGATTGCTTCATGCTCCCTTTCCCTCCATTGGACATACATCCTGCCAACACATCAAAGTTCAGGGGGTTTAGTAGGCTATTTGGTTCTTTTTTCTATAAAAAGGGGGTCCACGTGCTCTGTTTAAGTGACAGTCACGTGTACACGCGGGCAGTCTTTACTCTGACCGCGGCTACATGCGGCCTGTCCATAGACAACCCGCGTGGACCTAGGGCCGACCTTTTTAAGGTCGACGCCCACCTAAAAAATGAATTTAAAGGAAAAATTGAAGAATTGAATAGCTAGATAGGGGATTTTGTACTTACTTGGTCTAAGCGGAAGTTCGTTTCGTCCACTGTAGCTCCCAGAATCACTGTTTTTAGCAAAGGGAGTATTTTGGTTCCAGAGTCAATTTCCAAATCAGCAATGGTGATAATGAGCTACTAGCTTCTATTTATAGACTTTTTGGTCTCTTTTTGTCACTTTTTTGGCCTCCCTTATTAGTGTCTTTATGCCAAAAACCATTTAGAGTGATTCAGGAGTTATATGGGAGGGATTTGATCGGGTATTGGAACACTTTTTTTTGAGTTTTGAGAAAATTTTGACGGTCCATGAAATTTTTTCCAAAAATCAACTTGAGCATATAGGTTAGGTTACTACCCCGACTTTTGCGTTTCATTGTCTTTTTCCTCTGCTATAGGATCGATCCCATCAGGTTGTGACATAGAACCATCATATCTGCTTTAGAAGTGTCGCAACTTGGCGGTAGAGCTTACCAAAACATGGATGCCTTAGGTAGGTCTTGGTTGCATTATGGTGTCCATGCCGTCTCTAAAACACTGTAGGCTCCGGAGTCCTTATAGTCTTTCCTGAATATGAGTTTGAGCCTCATTTGCATGATTCTTTTTCGCTCTTTGTCTCACCCTCAGGACTCCCAAAAAATAACGGGTCTCCTTTTAAGCCCTTTTCAGACCCTCTAAACATGAAAAGTTTGCCGAGCGATCTTGTGGCCTTTCACGCTCGTTAAACTGAAATTTGAAGTCATGTCTGTCCGGTGGTAGTTTACCCCTTTTTCGGTCTGGACGGTCAACTGTACGAACAAAGGTATACTCTATAGAAATTTCGTTCTTTAGAAGAGTACTCTCAGGTATAATTTTATCTCTTTTTTGGGCCTGAGGGACTAAACTTACGAAAAAGAAACCCCCACAGAGTCCATAGTTAAGTTCTTTTCAGACTCTCTAAAATTGAAAAGATTGCCGAGTGATCTTATTCTTTCAAACTCGTTAAATTGGTCCAGAATAATATTCCTGACAGAGTCCATAGTTAAGCTTTTTTTAGACTCCTTAAAAATGAAAAAATGGCCGAGTGATCTTGTCTTTGTCACACTCGTTAAAATGGTTTTGAATCGACGTCTAATCGGTGCTAGTGTACCCGTCTTTCGAACCGACTAGACTATCTTCGAAAAAGGTACCTCAATGGAGTCTCCTTTTATGTTTTTTCAGACTCTCTAAATATGAAAAACCACCGAGCTTACCTTCTCTGGGCTCATTAAACTTACATCGAAGGACGTTACCATTGTGTTTTTTATCAACCGCATTTGCATACCTTATCCACCAACTTTGTGACAGTTGCTTCTGCGTCTTAACACCTTTGGCCGCCGGAGGATTTTTCCCGAGTATCATTTTACTAGAACATCAGTCTTGTGCTTGTGCCTTGAGCTTGTATGTTTGCAATACTCATTCCTCCATTGTAACTTAATATTCCTTTATTCTTTTTCCACAATTATTGAAAAGAACAAAAAAATCAAATATACCCCAAAAAGAGGAAGGGAAAAGTATTTTCTTTATTGGTAACATAATGAGTCGCCCTTGGATAAAGCACATCTGTCCGTTTGTTCATCAGACTATGGGATGTAGTACAACCTTAGGAAGCTTTTCTCGCTATATAGATTTGTGTCCTCCACCGTTTGGTTACTCTTCCAAACATATGGAGAGTTTGCATTGCCTCATGCTTCATAGACTTATGATTAACATACATGCTGCCTGAGTCTCATCACTTGTTGTGCTATTGTCCAAGGGAAGTTTGTCACTAAGCCTGAGTCGGCCTCTCTGCAATGTGTCTCTTGTCCGCATACCCGACCAACCTGAATGTCCAATCAAGTCCTTGTTCGAAATCATTGAAGCCTTCAATCCGATCATCAAGATTATCAAGTCCATGACCGACGAGCCGTCAAGACCTCTGGGTAGTGCATTCGTACACTCATATTACACTCCTACTCGAGTTTTGGAATATTTTGAAGTTGTTGCTCGAGCTCTGAAGATCTCATCTCCAACTATCAGGCTGAATCAACTTCTGGAAGATGGATACTCTATATGTATATCTTTCTGATTTCAAGATGTAGCTCCGCTGTGTATTGTTCGCGACTATTCTTTATAGTTATTTGACATGGATCTACAGTGTATTTGATTGGTAGCCATGATTCTATTTTTATCTCGAGCATGGGTATGCCCGCCTCGGTGAGACATTTGTTATTTTGCAGACGACACCTCCCGGTTCCTAATCCTTGGGCTCAATCATTCGACACATCAGTACAGATTAATAATGTATTTCGGCCATCAGATGCTCTTCTGACCTCACACATTAGGGGGCATCTGTTATAACCCTAAATTGCACCACACATGCTTACCTGGCATCAGGCCAACTCATATCCTTTCTTTGCCAAAAACACTGTTGAACAACTCTTTGAAAATACTCTTGTGTAAAGGCCCACGCGCCCTAACCCATTACTGCACGCATGTACACGCTGGATGACCCAAAACAACCCGCGTGTACCGACAAAAGCATGAAAAAAGGAAAGTTTCCGATGGAACAAAAAGCTATGGGTGAGTTAACTGAAACTCCCGGCCATGCATGATCGAGGGTTCGTCCAAATACCTAGCTCCTTCTAGCCTATAAAAGAAGGAGTAGGGGTACCATTTGGAGGAAGGAAGAATATAGCAAATAAACTCTGCTTATTTACGTATTCCATTGTCCCAACCCTTTAGCCTTTCCTAATGCCAAAGGAGATTTAAAGCAAAGCAGTTGAGGGACAAAAGAAGAGGAGTCCAGGATCAGGTTCAAGGAGCGGTGGCCGGTCTCAGATTTTGTAAGTTGACTCATTTTAAGTAATAAAGAGAATGCTTTTCCTGTCCCAATTCATGAACTTTTTATGGTTTGATTAGTTTATGTTTGATTTCTAACCCTTTAGTATATAAGTAGTATGCATGCATAGTTGTTGCTCATCTTGAATGCAGGTCAGCTTTGGAAGGAGTGTTGCGAACAAGTAATCAAGAACAACGGAGGATCGACATCAAACACCGATAACGAGGTAGGTTGATCTTTCCATGCATTTACTAAGAAAAGGGGATTTAAATCTAGGGATGAAGGTAGAAAGTAATTTCTATTCGGTCATATCTGCATGCAAAGTATGAACTCTATTTGCGAGTCCGTAGGGTGTTTTTACCCAACAATAGTTCCTCTCTTCGCCCCGATTCCTAATGGAATAGGTCTGAAGAATAATGCAGTGATGAAATGCCCAAATGCTTAACCAGGAAGAAATGTGTAGTGATTTGGCAACTCGAACACAGTTGCGCGGCAACAGATCTTGTCTGTTTTATGTTTTGTTCCGTCCCCAAGGGTTAGGTATTCAAGGGTTCTACATACAAGGGTTTGCCTTGTGCTATAGCTCTCTGATATACACGCGGTGTCCAACAGTAGTACTTGGCTCAATATCTCAGGGAACCAACTAAGGAGGCTAGACCATGCCCTTAGCTGTACTACCCGACTACACAGGTACTAGAGAGTATCTTTCTGAGTGCTGTTCTCGGTGACACTATAGTAGTCACGCGGCCGATCGGTTTATCTAAAGAGGGCTTTAGGAAATCTAGTCCAGTCTGTATACAGGTCCTATCTGATGTGCTACCACTCGAAGGGGTGCGAACAAGGGTTACAAGGGTGGCCAAAAAATGTGCGCTTAAGAACCACTTGTATTTACTGTGTGTATGAATCCCTCAACCGCGGGTTTATGTGCTTAATGATAGATATCTGTAGCTTAAAGACGCCGAAATATATCTCTACCCTGAAAAAAAATTAACCCACAATTTTCTGCCGAGGAAAGTGCTCTGATACCACATGTAATATACCAGATATAAAAAGTATGCAGACCATAAATAAAATGCTAGAAATGGTATATAAATAACAATATAACTAGAACAACACCACAATAACACTGAAATGATATCAAAATAACACCATAAATAACACTTTGATTCTGAGAGAAATGTTCACGGGCCTCTTCGAGGGGGAAACCTCTAGTTGAGCAGAGCTCTATTACAATAATATCCAAGCTAGGGTTCTCATACCCTCGACTCCTATTTATACTAAATATGTCTATCAAAAGAACCATATAGAGGAAGATCCTTCTAGAAGAAGAAGCTTCTATTAGGTCTTCTTACATTCGACTTATTCTACTTTATTGCAAGGTTTTATTAATATTGACCTTTATTACATCCGAATATATTATTCTACATACGTGAGGGGTTAGGTCCCTAACATAACCATTTCATCTCTGGTTAATTTATGGATCTTAAGGGGAGTTGCAGGAGGGGAATAATTGGTGGGTTTAGGACGAGGAAAGGAGGGTTTGCAGGTATCGGAGGATACAATATATTGTTCTTCCTTGGCTCGTTGAGTGGCTTCTAACCAAGTATGGGGGCGTGCCATGAGAACATGGGAACAAAGTTCATCTTTGAGGCCACTGATAAAACATTCCCTAAAGAAATCATTTGACATGCCCTATGTTCTGAAAGCTAGTGCTAAAATGTGGCAAAAAAGTCTTCCATTGTCCCAGACTGCTTTAACTTGGTCAAACAACCTAAATGGTGGGTGTCAGAGTCAAAGTGGTCATAAAGTTCGTCCACAAACTGTGTCCAATAAAAATACCCTTAGCATGCCTTTTTTCGCCATTTCCACCATTGCCATCGTTTTGGATCTAGATATATGACACCATAACGAAGCTTGGATAAATCATCAGTAATGCCATGCAAAGAGAAATAATGTTCCATTTGGGTGACCCAACCTGTGGGATCTGATCCATAAAATTTGTTCACCTCAATTCTGGGAGGGCGAAGGTCTCGATAAAAGTGGGTAGTATGAGGACCTTGGTAATGGGAAGAGTCATGGTCCTTTTGATAAGATGGTTGTTCAGAAGAGGAAGGGTTATGGGAATGACCCATGAAGTGTTCAAAGGTGGATTTGAGGTCTTTGAGGTCTTGCACCTTTTCCAACTGGCTCAAAACAATTTTCTGGCAATTTTGGTAATTTACTATTTTTAGCGGTTTTTAACTTCTGGGACCATTTTGAGGGCCTAAATGAAGGTTTTTTGGGATTGATATTATCAATGATAGCCAAAGGCTCTCATTGATCCCCCAAAATGAATCTCCTCGACGATACATTTCCAACGAGCTATCATGCGCCCCAAACGAAGATTGTATGCCAAAGTTACGCCCTCGGGAAGTTGATACACCAAATTATCCAAAATGGGGTCCACAAAACTGTTGGCTTTTCATTTTTCGGGGTTAGGGTTTTGGATTTTATTTATGATAAAAATGCCTTTGGATCCTCATTGTAAAATCATCTTCTTGCGAATGCGAGTAGCGGACACATCTCTTCTCAGAGATAAGCTACCACCATTCTAGCGAGTCTTTCACTCTGTATTTTTACAGTCTTTGTACATTTTCGCTCATTAATAGAAAATTGTGTATTACTGTATCTTTGTGTTTATGATTGCATCTCTGATACATTTTTGTTATATTATTGGATATCCGAGATATCTCTGTACATTTCTTTATTGTATCTCCACTCTCATTTCGTGCCGAAAATCTGGATCACTTTGAGACAGAAAATATTTTGAAATGTGTATCAAATTCTCAGAACATCTTTATGAATTAATATAGAAGTATTGTTCTTTTAGAGGAAAAGATTCATCACGATGTTGTTCTTAGTATGTTTTTCCTGTTAATTCTTATCTCCATTATTTTCTTTTCTTTCTAGTATTTAGCCGAGAGTAAATGTTTGGAATTCATCTGCATTTGATGCTCCATTCATACACTAAATACTTGTTCAAATGTTAAGGATTTCATGTTCAGAATTCATCTAAATTCGGTGCTCTGTCTATAGCGATCTATATCCTTTATGTTTTTCTTATAAAGTTATATTAAGAATTCACCCTTTGTTAGGCACTCTTAGTGTAATGGGATGTCCTTTCTTTTTCTGCTGTCATCCCAAAATTGATAATTTGCTGAAAAACGACACTTACTTTGTCTTTGTTTTCTGAGAGTACATCACCACCTATTGATTCAATATTTTAAGTTCAAACTTTGACCCCATTTACCAATGGTTCCTTTCTCTCGTTTGTCCTACCAAACCTTTAAACAAAAAACAAAAAACAAAACCTATCTAATGGAAGAATCTGACCTTTGTGTGCCTATTGCTAAATATTTTTGAGCTTTTTCAATTTTTTACATATTTGAGAGAGCCCTCTCTAGTTGTATAGGTCAAGATACAACTTAAAGTTAGTTTTAGGTTACCTTGGGGTTTCTTTGATACAACCCAAAGAAATTACCAAGTGCTAGCATTATTAATGAAAGAATTGTAAAGAGACTTTAAAAATACAGAGTGCAAGACTCGCTAGAATGGTGGCAACTTTATCTCTGAGAAGAGATGTGAAAACTACTCTCATTCACAAGAAGATGATTACAATGAGGCTTTGAAGTAATTTTTATGATAAAAATCAATGTCAAAACCCTAGACATCCAAAAACCTAACCTTAGGAGATGAAACGCCAAAATTCATGTGGGCCCCGTTTGGGTAAGTTAGTACATTAACTTCCCGGGGTTGTAACTTTTGCATACGATCTCCATTTTAGGTGCGTGATTGCCCTTTGGAAAGGGCATTTCGAGAACTATGCATTATATTGTCAAACTCTGACCCTGTCTACAGTTTGACTATGGAACGCCAAAAAAACACTATTTAGGGCCCCAAAATGACCTTGGAAGTAAAGAAATATGTGCTGACATGAAAACTTCCAAAATAAGCTAGTTGGATTAGGTGGGCAGCCAACAGTCTCCACCTGGAATATGTGTAGGGATTCAGAAAGCCCCATAATTAGAAAGAAGTACAGAAGAACGTGCTGTACTAAAAACTGATAAGAGGAGCTAGTTGGAATAGGTGGGTGGCCACAAATATCCACTTGGATCAGTCCTCCCCCCTTAGAAAATAATGGTCTCCATTACATTGAGTTTCCAGGGAAGAGGGGAAAGCATTTTCTAAATCTGAATCTTGGTGAGCTTCGTGCCTTTTTGGAGAAGTTGCGCTGCTTGGTCTGTGGAAGACTGTCATAAACTTGTTGCTAGCAGGGTTGAATTTGTTCCACCAACCTGTTGTCTCTGGGTTTGATGGAGAATTGTGTAGGAGCCATTGCAGGTGAATAAACAATATTTTATTTCTCTTCAACAATATGTTTTTGTTGGATAGAAGGTGTTGAGGTTGCAATGGTTTTAGTGGTCTTCTGTGCATCCTTTGAATAGATTGTGAAGAGGATAAATTTTGCAGTATGAGAGACTACCTTGCGGCATTGTTTTGGTGGAACAATAGTTGGAACTAGCTCTGGTATCCTATAGAGATGACCTCCCAGAGTAATAATGACACTACGGGGTCTAGACTCATAGATATCATGACATTTCCACATATATGGTTGGACCAAAACAACATAATAGACATCAAGAGGGGAAACATCACACACTTCCTCATCCTTGAAGGGTTGGATGCCATAGGATAGGCGGCACTGCTGGCTAACACATATATCTCATCCATGGTGAAGCCACCTGATGTTGTATGGTTGCGGGTGTGGTGTTTTTGACAACTTAAAATGTGTTTAATAATATTTATGTGGTAAGGGTTTTCAGTCAAGTTCAGAAAAACCACATTTTCGTTGGTGGATTGTCGACGTTTCGGATCCATATTAGGATCCATCTTCAGGATAAGAATCCTGGGTTAATATTTAAGAGAGACACTTCATATACATGCTAAATGGATAGAGGAAAGCTTAACTGTCGGCTGGGAGGAATCCTAATTCTACAATTATGAATTAGGTTTATTTATAATCTTATATTTCCAGTTTTTAAATTATTATTTTATAATTTATTCTTAGGTTATGATATTATTTGGAATTTCCAATTCATTTTAAATATTACTGTTGTTTTTTTTTATTTAAAATGCTTTTAAAAATCTTTTTAATATTTTAATTTTAATGACAATATTCTAATGATGTTTACTAATTATTATTATTAAAGATCTTTGAGGACATTAGTATTTTAAGTAATGATTAATCAAGGTTTATTAAATAAAAAATGTTTTTAATTTTTAAAAATTAGGGTTTTACTAAACTTGATTGTTTTAATTATTATTCCTTTTTATTAAGGGAAGCCAAATTTCATTCAGTTCTAGGCCATTATCCCTATTAAGGTTGCTTGGATTTCTTTGAATTTCAATCGCTTCCCTAATGCGACATTTAAATAGGTGATCCTCCTTTGCCAAGATTTTTGTCTCTTCAAGGCGTACATGGTGGTTTTTTTCTTTAGGGAGTGTTCTGCTAAGGCTGAGGTACAAATGTGCTCATTTTTTATGTCGGCTCCATGTTCTTTAATTCTAATCTGAAAGGAGCGCCCTGTTTCGCCGATGTAGCATTTACCACATGAGCATTCAATTTTGTAAATTCCTTTGCATTTGTGCGGATCAAGTTTAACTTTGACGGATCACATATTTTGTTTGATGGTTTCATGTGGTTTGAAGGAGGTCTTAATCTCTTTTTTGCTGAGGACTCTAGAAATTTTGTCTGTTACTCCCTGGATGAAAGGGAGGTAAGCAGTGTTATTAGGGGTTTGGTTATCAGAGGGTTTGGGTGTTATGTTCATTTTTTCTTTGGCTTTATTGATTTCATTTTTCATGTCTTTATTGTTGTATCCAATGTTTCTGAAAATGTTGGGCAGGTGATCTTTTTCTTTTTCAAAGTGTTTCTTGTCAGAGATTCTTATGGCTCTCGTGGCTAGGGTTTTAAGGACTCCTAGTTTCTGGTTGGGGTGGTGATGAGAGTTTGCTTGTAGGTAGTTCTCTGTGTGGGTATTCTTCCTATAAATAGTGTGCCCTAAGCTTCCATCGTGTTTCCTATTAATTAGAATGTCTAGAAAAGGTATGCTACCATTTACCTCAAGTTCCATTGTGAAGTTTATGTCGTTTGAGATATTGTTTAGGTGTTGGAAGAATTTGTCAAGTTCTTCTTTCCCATGGGGCTAGAGAACATTGGTGTCATCGACAAACCTTTTCCATCTTGATGGTTTTAGAGGGTAGGAATCTAGGGATCTCTTTTCAAAGTTTTCCATAAAGAGATTGGCGACGATTGGGGATAATGGAGATGACATTAGCTGAGATGAGGTTTTTCTGGTTATCGTTATAAAAAATGAAATGCAACGGGATCCCCTTCACCCACATTTGTGAATGGAAGAGGAAATCCCCCTCTTCAAGATCTACTGGTTCTTCTGGTTGAATTGTTGTGGTCACAACAATAGCAACAGGGTATGCATCAATGATTTGTCTTCTTTTAATATTTTCTAAATCATATTCCAAATCAGGGTTAGGCTCTGTGTCTTTGACCTCGACCACCAATGACTGTTTCGAGCGACATTCATTGGTGTTGTGCCAGGGGATTTTGTGGAAGTCACACCACTTCCTAGTGTCATTATTTGTCTTTCCTTTACGCTTCTTTCCTTGTGTCTTGGAATGGTTGTCTAGAGGCTATTGGTTAGGTCCATCTTTACCATGCTTTGGTTGTTGCAGATTTGTAGACCTAAATTCCCATTTGTTCTGGTGCCTAAATTTGTTAGGGTCCTAACCCGCACATAGGTAGAACAATATATTTGGATGTAATAAATGTCAATATTAATAAGGCCTTTCAATAAAATAGAATAAGGAGGATGTAAGAAGACCTAGTAGAAGCTTCCGCTTCTAGAAGGATCTTCCTCTAGATGCTTCTTTTTAGTATAAATAGGAGTCGAGGGTATGATAACCCTAGCTTGGGTATTATTGTAATAGATATCTGCTCAACTGGAGGTTGCCCCCTTGAAGAGGCCCATGAACATTGCTTTCAGATTCAAAGTGCTATTTTTGTTGTTATTCTTATATCATTTCAGTGTTATTGTGGTGAATGTTCTGGTTATATTGCTGTTATTCTGCCATTACTAGCATTTTATTTCTGTTCTGCATACATTTTATATCTGGTATATTACAAGTGGTATCAGAGCACTTTCCTCGAGCGGTTGAGGGATTCATACATGCAAGAAATAAAAGTGGTACTTAAGCGCACATCTGTTGGCCACCCTTGTAACCCCTGTTGGTACCCCTTCGAGTGGTAGCGCATCAGACAACACCTGTGTACGGATCAACTTAGATTACCTGAAGCCATCTTTAGATAAACCAATCAGCTACCTGATTGCTATAGTGTCACTGAGAACAACACTCGAGAAGATACTCTCTAGTACCTGGGTAGTCGGGTAGTACGGCTAAGGGTACA
>JASDQU011442328.1:7540-18267 GCA_032191745.1 Picea mariana | reverse complement strand
AGGTCATTACCATCGACCAATTAGCCTTCTTTAACTCGGATACGCGTACTGGAAACATACCATTTATCGCCAAACCCCCCCCTAGCTATGAAAATGTCGGTGTAGGTCTTCTCAAAGACTCTTCATTAATGGGTACTTTCCCCATTCCACCACCTAATGTTCCACACTCATTTGTTGCTTCAATCAACATGATATCCACCTTGATTCATGGACCCCCTTTGTCTCATGACTCATGGATGGTACCCAACCCGAGCGATCATCTTCGTTACAACAACGAAATGCCTTTAAGTCTGGTCGAATCTGCCCATCAAGCCATTCAATCGGCAATCCCTTCTACCCCCTCTCTTGGTGAATTATCTCCAGATCCTTTCCACGTCATTTTTCCCACAGATGAGATGATTATGTTTGTCATGAAAGACACCCCTTGGAACGATGGGCATCACCGTTCCATCCTCTTCCTGGAACAACACACCACCGAGAGCTACCAATGGATCTCGACCCCGTCGACCATTGTCGTCCTTTCAATCATTCCCGAGTCCACACATGATGTGTTTTCTGAAGGGAACTTAATAAATATCTCACCCACTATTCCCCTCGACATATCCATCAAACTTGGAATTGTCGAAAATGTGCATATCGGAGCTTCGTGTTCCCCTGATGAAATCATCACCTACAAGTCACTTTTCAAACAATTTCATGGCGTCTTCACTTGGAGCTATGAAGAAATGTTGGGCATCGACCCCGACATTGTGATACATGATATTAAGACATACACAGATGCTAAACCCATCCGGAAACACCTTCATGTAGTTCACTCACGTAAAGTGGTTGCTATCAAGCTTCAAGATGAGAAACTTCTCAAAGCCGACTTTATCTACCTAGTGGCCCTCACTGACTGGGTTTCCAATCTTGTCCCAATCAACAAGAAACGAGGCACAATCCGTGTATGCATTGATTATAGGGATATCAACAAAGCTTGTCCTAAAGACAACTTTCCTACCCACTTCGTCGATCAAATTGTTGATGATTGCACTAGAAGTGAAATCTTCTCTCTGATGGATGGTTTCTCTAGATATAATCAAATCAATATTGTTCCCGAGGATCAACAAAAAACCACTTTCATTTGTCCTTGGGGCACTTTCGCCTATCGGAAACTCCCTTTCAGTCTAAAGAACGCTAGCGCAACTTTTCAGTGCGCTATGTCTTATGCCTTCCATGATATCAATCACATTGTGCATCCATATCTTGATGACTTACCCACTCATTCCATGCGTCGAGTCGATCAACCAATCCACCTCTGAGCCATTTTCATTCACTGTCGGTTTTACCATATACGCTTGAATCCTCACAAATGCATTTTCTACGTGGAATCTGGCCGACTTATCAGATTTATTGTTTCACGTCAAGGGATCAGGGTAGATCCTTTAAAGGTCAAGGCAATTATCAATCTCCCTCCTTCTTCTACACTTCGCCAATTACAAATTTTGCAAGGGAAAGCAAACTTTCTTCATCGTTTCATCCCAAACTATGTCGAGATAAATCTTGGATTTACGTGACTCCTCAAAAAGGGGTCTGAGTTCATATGGGATACCATCGCAAACAAAGCCTTCAAATCTTTGAAACTGTCCTTGACACGTGCTTCGCTTCTTTTCCCCCCCGATTACAGTCGCGATTATTTCCTCTACCTCACAGCCTTGGATTACACCATTGCTATGGTTCTCATCCAAAAGGAATATTCTCATGATGAACATGTTATCTATTACTTGATTCAAAGTCTAACGCCTACCGAAACCAAGTATTTACATGTCGAAACATTGGCCTTGGCAGTTGTCCAGGAAGTTCAACGTTTCTGGCACTATATCCTCTCTCGCAAGACTACGGTAATTTCTAACTACAACAAATTCTCACGCGCCAATTGCTAGGGGGAAAATACTCCAAATGTATCGTGATAATACAGGAGTTTGACTTGGTGTTACCCATGATTTTGGTCATCTTGATGGTGTACTCAAGCTCCCAACAAGAACTTTCTCCTGAGAAAAGTGACATTCATCTCCTTCCAGAAAACATATTTTTAAAGAGAGTTCGCCGGCTGCTTATAACCTAGGGTGCGAGAATGACCCATTCTCCCAGGCTAACTTCATCTAGGGTGCAAAATTCTCGCACTGTGCTCTATGTCTAGGGTGCGAACCTATTCTCAAGCTTGGAAAAAGGAAGAAGTCTCGAGGGTTCTAGAAGGGAATCTTCTAGAGAGTGGGTTCGCATTTGAATGGTTATCATTTTACTGGTTTCCCTGATTTGGTGTGATCATTCTCATCTATGTAACCATCTCATCCTCTCCTATATATTGATAGGATTCTCATGGAAAAGGTTAAGCAAGATTAATTGGAGAATTGGTGAAGGAATTGTGTGAAGAACCCAGCTTGAATAGGAGCTTGGAGACTCTGGCAAGTCTGTCAAGAGGATTCAGATCTTCTTCATGCAAGGATCGAGCAAGTGTGTGTGTTGGAACCAAGAGTCATCGAAAGGAATCTTGTGACATCAAGGTGATCAGGTTGTATCTTCTACTTTCGATTAATATGATACAATGGCATGTCCTTTTCCCATAAAGTCATTCTTACTTTATTGTGTAATTCCTTGATCATACACATAAGTTGACAATTGAATATATTTTGCTATCTTCACTTTGGTTGGTTTGTGTTGTCTTGGTCTTGACCTCACGAGAGCACCGGAGTGAAGCGAGAGAAACAGAGACCCTAGGAAGCGATACAAAGGTATGTCACTTGTTCCTCCTTACTAGCTAATTCAATGGTCATAACTCAGGGAAAGACTCATGTCCTGTCATGTTTTGTTCTAGATCCAGGTGGATCTAGGGATATCTATTAGTGTCTGCACCTACCGATTAGTCCGATAAAAAAAATGGCGACTCTGCTGGGGATGCAACCCATTTTTTTTGTGTTTTTTGGTGTTTTTTCTTGGCCATTTTCTCTTGCCTTACCTTTCTCCATTTCTATCAATCTCCGAGTCTTCAGGACACCTTGATAGACCCTCTGAGTCCAGAAGTCTCTTCAATTTTTTTGTCTTTTTCTAAAAATTTTCCTAGTTTCATGCATTCTCGCACTGAACCCCACAGTGGCTTGCGAGAACACTCTGAGTTCGCACTCTTATTTTAAGTCCAGTGTGAATTTACTGCACTCTACTCAAAACTAGCCAGTGAGAATGACCCATTCTCGCACTCTGCAATACTAATGGACTGCAAACCCTCTTTTAAAAATTTTTGGATTTAAGATTTTTTCATGTTCAATTTCCCAGATTAGTATAGGTGTCTGAAAAGAACTTCTTGGACCATTGGTTGATGTTTTCTTGTCTTCGGATCTTGCGCACGATCAGTCTTAAAAAATCAAAGGCTCTTCCTGTCCATTCTTTATTTTTCTCAGCTCTCATCTCTTGAATCTCCTAGAAAGGATACACTCTCTGATCCTGGAATCTGAGTACTTGTTTGGTTAAGAGCCGGTGATTGGTTTGAAAGTTGGGATTCTTTGTCTTTCTCATTTGCTCATTATTTGGAAGATTATTGTTCTCATGCAATTGAAAAGACTAGTTTTGTCTGCTTGTCATTTTTGTTTCCATTGAAAGATTGGTTTGGGTTTTGATTATTGCTTGTTCATTAGTTATTGGTTTTCCTTACTCTCACCACCATGGTGTGGATCCTTTTTGAAAATTAAANTGGAAGATTATTGTTCTCATGCAATTGAAAAGACTAGTTTTGTCTGCTTGTCATTTTTGTTTCCATTGAAAGATTGGTTTGGGTTTTGTTTATTGCTTGTTCATTAGTTATTGGTTTTCCTTACTCTCACCACCATGGTGTGGATCCTTTTTGAAAATTAAAAAACATTTTTCTTTTAAAAGCATTTTTCGTTTTTGAAAATATTGAAAATCAATTGTTGAAATTATTGAAAAAGAACAAATAGAGAATTGTCATTATTGCGTGATTAATTGAGATTGCATTTTCAAGAAAATTGTGTCCGAAACACTTCTCTTTCCCTCCCGTACATAGGATTCATCAAACAAAAATTGATATCTTTCATTCCTATGTATGCATTGTTGGGTCAGAGTCTCACACAACATCAGTTTCATCTTCGTTTCCTTTGAGTAACAACAACCCTTAATAACATTGCGCAATTTTAAAATTTAACTATTAACTCTTTTCTAGGGCTCTATTACACCAACATTTAGTTAGGATAGCGCTTTGGAATAGGTAGAGAGACACACTCTCCAAAGCACAAAACACACAATAGCATCTTGTGTTAAGGAGTGTCAAATTCCATTTACAACATTTTGTCCTGGGAAGCCCTTCTCACACAAGGGTCAAACCTGAGGTCTTATTGATATTGACAGAGTTACTCACCCTGCTTTGTCGATATCAGTGTAGAGATTGCACATATTACAGGGGTCACTTGGAGGTATACACACAATAATGAGTGGAAGCCTCTCAAGTTGATTTTGGGCTAGATACCATGCCCTTGCATGTGGATCAGACTCTCGACTATCCCCCCTGGATTTATTGTTGTCGGTGGTAACCTTAGTGGCCTATATTTTTAGGGTTTACACAAGGTGACTGTGAAGGTGCAAGTCTTCATGGTACCTGGAATCGACATTGGCCAAACTCACTCGGGCTCCTTGGAGGGTATACCCACGATTATGTGTGGGAGCTTGCACCAAGGTGTAAGTCTGTTAAGCAAGTTGTCAGCATAAATTTTCCACCCTAGCCTATCCCCTTCTCATCTCGTTGTTGTGATGTTGGATTTCATCACCAACTAGTGACTTCGAAATTAAAAGGTCTTGTTTGCTTGGTATTGTTTCCTAGATTTTATTTACTAGCGTGTGTTGTTTGTTTACCCAAGTTGACTATAGGACTTTCTTTGTAAGTTTGTAACTCGTTCACAATAGATCCTCCACGTCATTCACGTAGAATGCAGGGTATATCTCCAGAACATATGGAAGGTTCTCAACCCCTTCCTACAAGCTCACTTGAGGGATCTCCTCAACAGAGTGAAGTCCAATACATTACCACTCCACAAGTGGAAATAACTAACTCTCCAGAACGTTTTCGAATTACCAATACTTGAGAGGAATTTCGACTTCACCTCGATTCTGAGAGACGTATTATGCGAGTGAATTATTCTGGAGACTTAGTTGTGTTGTCTTCTGGATCACTGATTGGACCCTTTCCAAGACCTGAGGGCCAAGATCCTTTTTGGTCTGCCAGTGTTTTTAGACGGGACCTTTTTGGTGCAGGATCAGTCGTTGAAATTACTATCTCACATGCGTTCCCGAAACCTCTGACCCAGACGCAATACCTTTTACTACTGCTTATTATTTTCCTGGTATAGATGCTCCACGATCTGACCACATCTTGACCGTCCCTATAGAAATGGTCCATTACACAGATACTACGAGTATTCACACTGGGATTATGATGACTAGTCAAGCCCCATCGGCACACCGCTCTCACCCAGTGTCACCCCGACACTTCCACTCGGATACCATGTGTTGAATGCTTCTATTCCCACTCCTATGCAATTCCCATCTGGAACTCTTGGTGGTCCCTCTTCTTCTGGGCACTCTCCTCCCAGTTTCATTCCGACACTTCCTCAACCCCCTTTTGGAGGACCTTTCTCATCCTCCACTGACAACACTAATCCTAGTGGCACTATTCCATCATTCACACCAAATTACAAGGTTCTTGTTGGTGGAAAATTTCTCCAAGGTGGTTTGACTCAACCCCCCCTTGTAGGGAAAATTCCCATTGGAACACAAATCCCAATTAGAACACTACCCCCAATTGGAACACAACACCCGATTGGAGGACAACCCGCACTAACCCCACCTTACAGACAAAACATACCTCCGTCCTTGGCCCAATATTGGAATCATCTGATACAACATAATCCTCAATTGACTGGGGGGAAACAGCTTCCAGCTGCATCCGTTATACCCCTTAGTATAGGCCAACCATCTCTAGGTATGTCCAATCCTATTTGGGGCTCGAATGCTTAGACTCATGTCCCTATTGAAGGATACAATCCCATGAGCTACTTTCCTCCACAACAACCACCGCATCTACCTGGGTCTTCACATTATATGCAGACTACTTATGGTCCCACTGGTTTGCCAATGGGGCTCCCTCCCCAAAGCCACCAGTTCCCACATGTGAATAGATAGTTACCCTTCTTGGCCACTTTGGATCTCCCAGAATGTCAAGGATTTTAAATGATCTAATTCATCACTCTCCCCAATGGACCGCTATACCATCCAAGCTACCATCAGACATCCCTAAATTTGATGGCAAAGCTGGAGAGGACTCGAACAATCATGTCATGAATTTTCACCTTTGGTGCTCATCCAACTCCTTGATGGATGACTCTATTCATTTACGTCTTTTTCAAAGGACCCTCACGGGTTCTGCAGCGAAGTGGTATATAGAATTACCACGAGGTTTCTTCGCCAAATTCAACACCCTAGCTATGGCCTTCCTCACTCACTACCAGTTACAGATCTATTATGAAATGGGGACCAAGATTTTGAGTTCTTTCAAACAAACCAAAGCCACTCATATATCCGATCACATTCATGAATGGCGAAGGAGACGACGTCTCATCAAACTTGAACTTCCCAATCAGTTGCTGGTAGAGTGGTTCACAAAATCATTTGTGAATGACATCGCATGTGACATCGCCATGGGTGGAGTTGTCACAGAAGAACAGGCCATAAGTCGTGCTCAATACCTTGACCTCGTTTACTCACAAACAGGTACTCTTTACGACTTACTCCCTGACACACTTCGCCCTTCCACTTCCATGACTTCAACTACTCCAGCTGCCTCTCATGCAGCCGACGGTGTGATTGGCACTTTCCATGCCCAACCACATTTTGCCTCAAGCACCACCCTCAAACCTACTTCTTCTAATGTTCAAAATGCTCCGTCTCCTACCCCTCCCACCGACAAGACTTCTGACATAAATGTAGTTCAATCTAACCCATCCGGTAAAAACAAATCCAGAAAAGGAAAGGGTAAGAATAAGGAAGACAAAAATACTTTACAAGCAGAGAAAACCAAAACTTCGCCTGTTGACAATAGGGATAAGCGCAGACCTTGATACCCTTGTCTTATCTATGGTGATGATCACTACACGAAGGATTGTCCATGATACACCGAGGTCACTAAGTTCCTTCAAGGAGCCCCGAAATGACTCAACCCCCCCTTATAGGGAAAATTCTTATTGGAACGTAAATCCCAATTGGAACACTACCCCCAATTGGAACACAACTCCCGATTGGAGGGCAACCCCCATCGACACCACCTTACAGACAAAACATACCTCCATCCTTGGCCCAATATTGGAATCATATGATACAATATAATCCTCAATTGACTGGGGGTCAACAGCTTCTAGCTGCATCCATTATATCCCCTAGTATAGGCCAACCATATCCAGGTACGTCCTATTCTATTTGTGGCTCGAATGCTCAGACTCACGTCCCTATTCAAGGATACAATCCCATGAGCTACTTTCCTCCACAACAACCACTGCATCTGCCTAGGTCTTCACATTATATGCAGATTGCTTATGGTCCCACTGGTTTGTCGATGGGTCTCCCTCCCCAAAGCCACCAGTACCAACATTTGAATAGACAGTTACCCTTCTTGGCCACTTTGGATCTCTCGGATCTATCAAGGATTTTAAATGATCCAATTTGTCACTCTCCCCAATGGCCTGCTATACCAGCCAAGCTACCATCAGACATCCCTAAATTGGATGGAAAAGTGAGAGAGGAATTGAACAATCACATCATGACTTTTCACCTCTAGTGCTCATCCAACTCCTTGATGGATGACTCTATTCATTTACGTCTTTTTCAAAGGACCCTCACGGGTTCTGTAGCAAAGTGGTTTATAAAATTACCATGAGGTTTCTTCTCCGACTTCAACACCCTAGCTATGGCCTTCCTCACTCACTACCAGTTATCGATCCATTATGAAATGGGGACCGAGATTTTGAGTTCTTTCAAAAAAACCAAAGCCACTCATATATCGAATCACATTCATGAATGGCGAAGGAGATGACGTCTCATCAAACTTGAACTTCGTGATCAGTTGTTGGAAAAGTGGTTCACAAAATCATTTGTGAACGACATCGCATGTGACATCTCCATGGGTGGAGTTGTCATAGAATAACAGGCCATAAGTCGTGCTCAATACCTTGACCTCGTTTACTCACAAATGGGTAATCTTTACGACTTACTCCCTGACGCACCTCGTCCTTCCACTTCCACGACTTCAACTACTCCAGCTGCCTCTCTTGCAGTCGATGGTGTGATTGGAACTTTCCATGTCGAACCACATTTTTCCTCAAGCACCACCCTCAAACCTGCTTCTTCTAATGTTCAAAATTCTCCATCTCCTACCCCTCCCATCGGAAAGACTTCCGAGGTAAATGCAGTTCAATCTACCCCAGCCCGTAAAAACAAATCTAGAAAAGGAAAGGGTAAGAATAAGGAGGACAAAAATACTTTACAAGTAGAAAAAACCAAAACTCCACCTGTTGATGATAGGGATAAGCGCAAACCTCGATACCCTTGTCTTATCTATGGTGATGATCACTACACGAAGGATTGTCCATGACGTACCGAGGTCACTAAGTTCCTTCAAGGAGCCCAGAAATGACTCAACCCCCCCTTGTAGGGAAAATTCCTATTGGAACACAAATCCCAATTGAAACACTACCCCCAATTGGAGCACTACCCCCAATTGGAACACAACTCTCGATTGGAGGACAAACCCCACCGACCCCATGTTACAGACAAAACATACCTCCATCCTTCACCCAATATTGGAATCATTTGATACAACATAATCCTCAATCGACTGGGGGGCAACAAATTCTAGCTACATCCGTTATACCCCCTAGTATAGGCCAACCATATCCAGGTACGTCCAATCCTATTTGGGGCTCAAATGCTTAGACTCACGTCCCTATTCAAGGATACAATTCCATGAGCTACTTTCCTCCACAACAACCACCGCATCTGCCCATGTCTTCACATTATATGTAGACTACTTATGGTCCCACTAGTTTGTCAATGGGGCTCCCTCCCCAAAGCCACCAGTACCCTCATGTGAATAGATAGTTACCCTTCTTGGCCACTTTGGATCTCCTGGATCTGTCAAGGATCTTAAATGATCCAATTTGTCACTCTCCCCAATGTCCCTCTACACCAACCAAGCTACCATCAGACATCCCTAAATTCGATGGCAAAGTGGGAGAGGACCCGAACAATCATGTCATGACTTTTCACCTCAGGTGCTCATCCAACTCCTTGATGGATGACTCTATTCATTTACGTCTTTTTCAAAGGACCCTCACGGGTTCTACAGTGAAGTGGTATATAGAATTACCATGAGGTTTCTTCTCCGATTTCAACACCCTAGATATGGCCTTCCTCACTCACTACCAGTTGCTGATCCATTATCAAATGGGGATCGAGATTTTGAGTTCTTTAAAACAAACCAAAGCCACTCATATATCCGATCACATTCATGAATGGTGAAGGATATGATGTCTTATCAAACTCGAACTTCCCGATCTGTTGTTGGTAGAGTGGTTCACAAAATCATTTTTGAATGACATCGCACGTGACATCGCCATGGGTGGAGTTTTCACAGAAGAAAAGGCCATAAGTCATGCTCAATACCTTGACCTTGTTTACTCATAAACCGGTACTCTTTACGACTTACTCCCTGACGCACCTCATCCTTCCACTTCTGCCATTTCAACTACTCGAGCTGCCTCTCATGCAATGGACGGTGTGATTGGCACTTTCCATGCCCAACCACATTCTGCCTCAAGCACCACCCTCAAACCTTCTTCTTCTAATGTTCAAAATGCTCCATCTCCTACCCCTCCCACCGAAAAGACTTCTGAGGTAAACACAGTTCAATCTACCCCAGCCAGTAAAAACAAATCTAGAAAAGGAAAGGGTAAGAATAAGGAGGACAAAAATACTTTACAAGCAGAAAAAACCAAAACTCTGGCTATTGACAATAGGGATAAGTGCAAACCTTGACACCCTTGTCTTATCTATGGTGATTATCACTACACGAAGGATTGTGCATGACACATCGAGGTCACTAAGTTCATTCAAGGAGCTCCGAAACCACTTCCTCCGGTCGTTTTGTCCCAACCTTTCTCCTCTCAACAATAGGCCCAATTGGTCATTCGTGACCAACCCTCCCCTTCTACTACGTCCTATGTATTGATGTGTATTAGCGATTCAAAGAAGAACGAAATTGCACTCACCACTCGAGCCAAAGATTATTCTCCCTCTAAAGATAAGGTTGATGACCCACCTCCTTCATTGGTACAACCCCCTCCCACAACTCCACCTACCAACGGTCCTCTTCATCTCGAACAACTGAGCCTTGACATAGTTCTTTGACCCCGTCCAAAGGGCGTCGTTCAGAAATTGACTTTCAATCCTCATGCTCGTGTTGCCCAGAACTATAGCATTGTTGAAGATCTGGCCCAAGCACCTTCTGCGATGTCATACCTCGAAGTACTTCAAAGTTGTCCCACACAACGGAAGGCACTGTTGAAAACTATCGGTGGAATCGACCCGACGGACATGAATTTAATAATTTTTGACTTGGAAGATCACATCCCAAGGTT